>JAHLSL010000067.1:3610162-3658565 GCA_025920805.1 Petroica traversi
GGGGCTGCGGGGACTCCCAGAGCCCGGAGGGACCGGCCCGGGCCCCGCGCTGTGCCCGGGCGAGCCTTGGGCTAGAGAGAACGAAGATGTGCCTGAAGAGTTCAGAGGGCCCGCTCGCCATCCCGCCTTTGCCAAGCACCAGACTCAATTTCCCTTCCTAGGGAAGCCTGAGAGTTTAAAAGCACAGCGTCTGTTTTTCGGTTTTTTGTGAGTTTGGAGTTTGGTGGGTTTGGGTTTTTTTGCCCAGGGAGAAGCTCTCCTGTTCCATTTTTCTTAGTGCTGTCCCCTTAGTGGTTTGGACTTCAGGTATTTTACAGACCACATCTCTTCCCAGGTGACATCAGCAGGCGGCTTCAAATTTCACTGACAGACAATGCAGCAAGAACCACCACATAATAAAACTGAACCACCGTGTAACTGCCTGAAGCCAGACTGAAACTTTGCAAACTCAAACCCAGAGAAGACTAGAACCAGGATGACTTGTCAGAATGTGTATTTCAATGCTCTCAAATCCTCTGGCCATTTATTTTTCTGTTGCTTAACCGTGAGCTACTTTGGTTATTTGGTATTTCATAGATGCTGACATACACACAGTCTCCACAAGGAAATTATTCTAATAAGATAATTTATGAATCAAAAAGCAAGCAGTTCACCCTTCTACTTGAGTGGTTCAGTGCATGCAACTTTCCATACACCACCTTCTTTCAGTGTTAAGAAAACATTTTCATTATTATCAGTTCTAACTAACGTTTCCGACACTTGTTTCACCAGCGCTCACCCTTCCCTTTCCCTGTTTGAAACAACAGAACGGTAATGGACTTATATAGGCAGGAGATGGACCGAAATGCAGATAAACCCTCGGAAACGCTGCCCTGAATTACAGAGCTACACCCATATAGATGCGGAGCTGCAATGAATTCAGTGGTATACTGCCAATCACATGGAAGTGCTAATATATGCCAAAAATCTTCAGTGCACAACTCCTAAACTGGTATAATAGGGGGGATATGCAATGGCAGGTGGTGTTACAGAATCGTCATAGAATGGAGTGAGGTTTGCTAATACAATATGCCCGTCCTTCGTGCTGACAGGTGACAAGGGGTCATGCTGCTAATGAAGGTCTGCTCCATTGCGGCTGGAGGCTCAGAAGGTGCCTGCTTGAAAATCTCTTTCTTCCTCCAACATGGTATACAGGCTGCTGATTTTCAGGTTACGGCACACACAGATTCTTCCAAATCCTCTGTGTAGCTCCTAAAGCATTGGACAAAAATAAGGAAGGATGCCCCAAAAACCTGCCTTTTTATTATTCATGTAACATCTTGGTAAATGGAAAATTGTGCCTCCAAGTTAAACTGAGGAGTGAATAGAAAGCAGGGTACTACAGCACAAGCTTATACTACGGGAGATCTGCGTCTCCAACAGACTCCCTTCAGCTACCCTCTGCAAGATGTACATTTGTCAAAATTAATTTAGAATATGTAAGACTCACTGGTTTGTCTCCCTGCTTACACCAGCCTCTCACGCATGTATACACTGCAGCACTGCGCTAGCTCCTCTCCTGTTCTGCAGTGCCATGTTACCCACGACCTGCCAAACTCTGTCTCCCTCGTGGTGTTACACGTGTGTGTGGGAGTAGAGAGCAGCAGGGATGCAGAGCCCCCCTGGCAGACGAGCCCCAGGGCAGGTCCCTGGCTCAGCTCCTGCCCCATCTCACCTGGAGGCCCGAGCGCCGCCCTCCTCAACCCCGCGGCTCTGCGGTGGCAATCGCCAGGAAGAACTTCCATTTAACTGCACGCAGGCAAACGTGGCTTGCTATGTCTCCATTTTCCCAGTCTGATATTCCACTGCCTACTGTGGGGGCAGAGGGAAGGCCATAAGGAGGGCAGCTGCAAAAATCTGCATGTTTCCCTCTCAAGTAAGTGCACGCTAAATATACTTTGAGAGAGTTAGTCTAAAATAGTAAATTAAAAGGCCTAAATAAGAAATTTCAAACAAAAGAAAAATCTTTGAAGGGTAAAGTGTAAGTAAATATGGGCATAAACTGGAAAATAAGACAATTTTATGGCTTATTTCTTTAATATGCAAGTAAGAATTTAAAAAAAAATCTCCAACAAGAGATGTAGTTTCAAAATATTTGCCTGCCACTACTGTTTCTATTTCTTAAAAAAAAACCCCAAACCAACAATAAAGAAAAAATGAAAACTTCTGCCCAGACAAATCAGCCTAAGCAACATCCAACACTTGAAAAAAAGAACCCTAATGAAAAATTCCAATCAGTCCCTGCCCAAAACCCAGAGTCACTCCCCAAACCCAGTCATTTGGCTTTGTCTGCTTCAAACCAAGCAGTCTGCCTTCCTGCGTTTCCCTCTCCAGTCAGTGGAAATAGTTTTAAATGTCATATTCTAGTTAGGACTCTTTCTGTATATTTATATGTATGGGCATCTCATGTACATTCTCTTTCACAGGAGGATGGGTTCATGTAACCTAGAACAGCCTCTGTCACTTTAATGTTTATTCTCAGAATACTGCTATTTATGACACCGCTTGTGAGAGTTCTGTGATTCAGTTATCAGCAACTGAATTAATTTCCTTAAGGGCAGTTGTCTTCTGTAGATATTAGCGTTTGAATAATTTTCAAAGGGAGATGACAGAAGAATTTTCAGCAGTTTTGGTTTTGTACATCCTCAGAATTCAGCACTATGATTTTTTTGTTTTAATCTCCATGAGAGTAACTGGTAATCAATGGGAGCCGAAGTCCAGTAGAGAATTTTTGCTTTCCTAGCAATTAGTATCTCAGTAGTTTTACAGTGGGGAGAAACACTTTTTTTACTAACACTTCTTCAAGTTTGTTAATTCCTACTGTCCTTTCTCAAAAAACACTGTCCAGAACTTAAGATTTGTAAATGTATTTTTATTATGTTGCAACAATCAAAATATATATGCACTACTGATTTTCCCCCCCCAAATATTAAATGAAAACGTAATACAATTTTTCCCACTTTGTGTTCTTGAATGCTTTGGAATCTGTGAGGACCCTGACATAACGAAACTGAAGTAAATGCACAATTAGAGACAGAGAGGTGTTATAGTGCTGCACTTACATTGCAAATGAAGTCAGATGTCTCCGATTAATCAAATAAAGCCTCAACAGTCTCTGTTTTGTGAGTATTAGAAACAATAAACAAATATACACAGAAAGTATCACACACGGTAAATTGGTTATTTAAATACAACTGTATCCAACATAGCAGCTAAACACTGGACAATGTTTGAGGTCATCAGCACATCCACATGCTCTTCTAAATGACGTTTAGGGTCCTGAAATACAAAGGATGCCATGAGAAGAGTAACTGAAACACAGCTCTGAAAGATTTCATTTACTTCAAGTCTATTTAAGATGTCTGTGAGTTAATGAATACAGGCCAGTAATGCTCCTAAATTTTCCATTCTAGGAAGACCTAGCAAATGACTGAATTTCCATTAATTTATTAGTTCATACTAACAGTTAAGTTGAGAATAGGTTTAAGAAGTAAATTTCTATCCAGCATATCAAGAGCAACTGCGGCAGCTATGAGTTAGTTTTAAGGACAACACACAACATGTGAATCTTACTATACATCTCAGTAAGCCAAATATTTTAATCTTAGTTCTGGTACACTGCAATTTGTTTTCAGATATTTGCACAAATGCGTGTTCTAATCCTGCAAAGATTCAAGCATCATCTAACACAGTCTTTGAATAGTTGTGTTGACTGCAAGAAAAGTAGCATATCTATACCCATAAAACCATGGAACATGAACAATGCACTGTTCAAATGCTCTTAGGAATTGAATGTTAAGCCTGAGCAGTTTTCTGAAAATACATATCCCCACACACTATTACTCAATTGATGTAGGCATTTGTGGGCTTCTGCATGCAACAATAAGATTATTTCTGGTTGAAAGTCATACCCATGCACTTCTTCAGTTTCACCACTGATATTAAATAATTAATCAACAAATACTGCAAGAATGTCAGGCATACCTCAAAAACATGTCTAAACTTAATTACAGTACTACTGTAGTAATTCTTGTGTGTAAAGAAATTGAAATATGGAAGACAATCACGCATGGGAATTTTAACTTTTTTAAAAATTGAATTATTGTCAAAATGTAATGAACCCATCTAAATTTATATAGAAGAGTGCTTCTGAATCAGTGTACGCTGTTCTTAAATAACTCACTTTCAAACACCAGACAGTTCTCCAATATTCTTTCTGTTCCTAACGAATTTTACACCTAATAACCCTATTGCGAGTGGCTGCTTGTTTACAAAGCTTTTTATCTAATTTGCATAAAAAACCCCTACTTGAAAATTACTTCACTGAACCATTTTTTAATTTAAAGAAAACAAAAAAAAATTATCAGGAAAAAAACCTATTTTCTTTTTGAATAATTGTATCAAAACAGAGTTTTTTTCACGTATGCGTAACAACTAGTGAAGCTCAAGTTCTGTTTGAGATGACATCACAACCCTTAAAATACAACCCTTCTTACATATTTTATATGTATATATTTATGTATGTGTAGGTGTGCATAAACTCCATTGTTCTGAATGCTTCAGAAATACATGAGTGACTGAACAATAGTGCAGATGTGTTATGACATTGCTGCTAGAAGCTGACACATAAGAGCAATCCAGAATATTTTAAATTCTCCTACTGCTACTACAATACAATAAGTACTGGTTCTTTAAGGACACACTAGATATTTTAAAAGCTATTTCTTGTTTCCATTGCTCTTCTTGAACACAGGCTCTTACAAACTTGCTTCGCTCTTTCTTGCTCACAAGAGCCTATTTCCTAACTTTATGCTGAAATCAAATGTAGAAATAGTTTTTTGTTGAGTTTTTAAAAAGACATTATATCCTAACCCTGCAAAGGGATGGAATGAACTGCTTGGGTGTTTTCGGTTTCAGCTGTGGTCCTAAACAATCTTCCTCAAACACCAATACAAAGAACTCAGCCTACCTGCCAAGTGTGTATGGGAGCTTAGCACTGCCAGTGTGGTGTGCTCATCAACTGAAGACAGGGGTGAGCTGGCTCTTTAGCCATGATAATGTACAAACACCTCCACCTCTGTTTCTATGATCACCATTTTTAAGTGTCTCCACAGTCTGGGACTCTCTGACACAGACTTGGATATATTTATGTCTCTTGGAAGAAGTTAAAACAAATGAATAAGGAAAAGGGAAAACTATAAATCTCAACACTGCTCCTCAGCATGTAATAAAAACTATAAATCTCAACACTGCTCCTCAGCATGTAGAACAGCTTTCAGATATTCTGCTGATTACCTACCGTCAAAGGCCCTGTTCCTTGCACAACCTCCAACAAAAATAAATTTATTATTTGAAGCATTGAGAATATCATGCACGTAGAACTAAAATCACCTACGCACATGTAAAAAATTAGTATTTAGAATGAACGAAGCATATCATTCCACCTCACTCTAATTCATCACACCTCACCTGCTTGCCAACATTTTTTATTGCCAGCTGTTCAGGTGTCATCTTATCTTCTTCTTCAACAGCCTGTGAAAGAAACACAGAAAAGGTCAGTGTTTCAGACTTCGTTTACTTTTTCCCCAAGCCACAGATTCTCAAAATACAATTCTGTTCCTTAAAAAAAAAAAAAATCAAACAGCAACACATTTCAGGAAGTCAAAAGGAAAGGTACTTCAGCTTTTCAGCAGACATGGTTTTAATTACTGAGTGTTAGTGCAAAAGATCAAGGCAAATACTTATGAATGGTTTTATTGTCAGATATTCACCAAAATGTTATTAAGCAAAAAACTTAAATGAGCAGTATCAGTAGTCAAAGATAGTTGGGAACAGTTAAAATAGTAAAGCAGAACCAAACCCAGCTATCTTGTTGAAACTATATTGTTTCAACTACTGGAGATTTCATCTCAACAAATTTTTGTACTGTTTAAAGTAATTTATTTTAATGCATTTTGATACTGTCTGTTGCCTTCAAATACTATGTCTTCATAAAGTATACCCACTAACTTAACTAGCGAATGTAATACTGAATTTTGGTTTTAAGGACTTCTAAGGAATTAAAAAAATAACACTTGTTAAGAAATATTGACATGACTACTATTCATAGAATGCTTGTTGAGATCTAGTATTTGTAAGAAATATTTTTAAGTGTGTGTCAGTATTAAAACAAATTAAAAGCAGCTGTGATTCCTCTTTCTTACAACACCAATAACAAATTTCTTATCTAAACAGAACACTGAACTGGGCTCTGGAATGTGTTCTAAATACATATAGCCCATCTACCAGACTGATACAGACAGATAATCTTAACTCTGCCACAGTGATCAAATAGTCCTTGACTGAAGGATTGAAAAATATGACTACCTGCTCATTTGGAACTCAGAAATCTTATATTCTCATCACTAAGTAAAAATACAAAATCATTATGATTACTCACATTTCAAAGCAAAGCATGTAACTAAACACTGTGACAGTTTAAGGCAAAAAGTCTGGAGGCAATGCCTGAGGAGCTAATGTGGCAACTTCAGTAGAAACCATACGTAGTTGATTAGTAAAAACTACAGTCATTCTGAACAAAGCTTGTGATAATCATTTCCTTCTGAAATTAAGCAACTAAAATTTCTTCAGTTCACAAACACAGCTGCAGTTATACTATCATTATGGGATATGAATACCTTGTTATAATTCTTAGCTAATTCTAACATCTCCTTCACTACTGTTTCATTGAGTTTGCAATGTTCACTGTAGTCCTGAAGTGTCAAACCTTCCATCCAACTCTTCTTATGCAAATTTAGCAGCATCTGCAAAACAAAACCTCTTTAGAGCATTCATCATAAAATACTATCAGAATACTACGATGATCTCTTTGACAGAAAACCAATTTATAGCAAGAAGAATATAATAAAAATATTAATCTTAAAATGTCAATGTTTAAGTGAGGGAAATACAATGATCAACTATTCCGCTAGAGCAGATGATAGATTTGAAAACTTATAAAAGATCAAACTTCTTGAATCCTAAATATGAAAATGAGGCATAGAAACATGGCTCACTTTTACTTTGACAAGAATATGTAGATTTGTTTTCTGTGACTTGTTATTTTTGTTGCAGGTTGAAAATGCACAATTGCCTTGCAGCAGGGCTAAGAGAAAATACTTCAGCCACTACATGAGGAATAGTTGAAGCTTTTGGCCTCTGATGAAGTTGAAAAATAATTTAAAGCTTGGATTACATTCATAAAGTAGTTATAGGCTTTACTGATTATCTGATGTGTATGCAAGCAACTGACAGTTATGATAAAATAAACTTCGAAAGTGACCAAAGCATGATTTGTGTGTTGTTGCCTCATACAAAATAAACAAACATAAAAAACGTAAGATAAACTGTGCAGAGATTTGATGGTGATAAATGCAGGCACTATTACAAATATTTGAGACGCTCTACTTGATACTTTGATGTCATTCTTGAAAGAGTAAAGAAGCAATTTCTTTATTTTAATGAATAAAGAAAGAGTATTTTGTGGATCTCTTGCACACTTGATGACTGTAGGGAGGACCCTTTCAGCAAACAGCTTGCCTTCAATTAGTGAACATTTACTAGACTTTTCTAAGAACTGGTAAACCCTGTAATTGCTATCACCTGAATGAAAGTACCTGTTTCATCCTATGTGCAGCTTCCACAGAAACCTGCCTTTGGAACACGTGAACCAAGTTGAAAGTTTGTGTCATAATATGTGTTAGCAAGATCTTAGCTACTGACAGAAGGAGTCGTAGGCAAACTGCATATGGACAGTTTAGCTAGGCTATCTTGATTTTAAAATTATGGTTTGGTGTGATGAGCTCCTATCTAATACATGAAGCATGCACTCTTCTTACTACAGATGGAGATAACAGATCACCACCACCACGAGGGGGGTTTGAGATATGTATGAAGCTGCCTTATGAAAGATGTGAGAGAGAGTTGTTGCCTCACAGACTAAAGTATTCCTAACTTGGTCAAGATTATTCTCCTACTTGCAAAGGTAATAATTTACTTATGTAAAGCCATTGACGAAAATACACACTTGGAACATCAGACAGGACTGGATTTGCCAGATTGTTGCATCTGAATGGAAACAATGACCCCCTGGAAGCCTCACTGACATTGCCTGAGAGAGCTGGTTTTGTTGAATCAATTACTCTTTTCAGTAACAGTGAGGTCTTGGAAGTCTGATACTGCCCTAAAAATGGTTGTGCGTTTCACACATTCTTTCCAACTCCTTTATTTGCACACACATTCCTCCACTATTTGAAACTGTTTTGTTTTCTTTTCTTATTACTTGTAACTCCAGAAGTCTGAATTCCGTGAAAAAACTATTCTGACCATTTCATCATAAACTTTGAGATCAATTTATAACCTTAACAAGGCCATGAAAATGCACAGACAGATCAGAGAACATGCACAGAGGATAGAATCTGACTTTTCAAGAATTAATTTCTGTAGATGATAAGCTTTTTTTTTTTTTCCTTTTTGCTGTCCTGGTTGAGACTCTCAAGCTAGACTTTGCATGTAACTTGATGAAGTTTGATGCAAAAATAACAAATGTTGTCAGTACCTCCATAATATTTCTTCTGTAAATGCAGGACATCACTATTTCCTGATATTCAGTGACGTCTTGGGGAGTTCCAGTCATACCAACTGGAAATACCTTCTGTCAAAGTGATTACAGCAAATAAAAACCCAGCATCCCTTAGTTATACATTCCATTTAGGGAAACACAGTTAAAAATTCTCCTAGCTTCAGGAATTCCAGCCTGAAAAACTGAAGGCAGCTAGTATGTCTTTCAGCTCTATCACTGAAAGCCTCAAACTTTGGACAAACTTAAGTGCAGAGAACAGCATGATAACTTTCCATAAGGTGGACAAAAATGTTGTCACACTATTAATACGGTCATTAGAATGGGATTTTGGAAAGTTCCATCACCATGACTGTACATCCAAGTGCTTTCTGGAAGAGAAGTCACCTATTCCAAGAGAGTTAAAACAATTCCTAAAAGTTAAAGCTGTTGAAATCAGAATATTGCCACAAATTTTAAATAGTTTGTAATGTTCCTTGTACTCTGAATTAAAGCTGAAACAATTACCTTCTGTTCCAGTTCATTCTTCCTGTAGTTGATGGTGATGGAATAGTAATGCCTGTTTAGTCCATGGATAAGTGCCTGCAAAATTTAGGGGAGAAACTGAATTAAATCACCCACCGCTGAAATGAAGAAATATCAGAAGGAGAAAGCTAATTTCAACACAAACATCTTTAAACATCACTCAAATAAAAGAAAAAACACAAAGACAAAAATGGAGAGACTATAAGGAGATATTAAGTAAATATACCTGGTTCTATTTCTCTTTTTGTGTTCGTTAACTGACAGTTATGCTTTCTGTTTCTAAAGATTTTTTTCACACAGTAGCAACTATAATAAGAAAAAATGGTAACTGCCTGCAAACATTTGACTGATACATATGCACAAACATATTTCTCTCAAATCCTTCCTCTCTCAATAAATTTGATTATCTCCTATTAAAATACTCTGTCACAAACAAAAGACTATCTGCTACCTATTCATTTATAACCACTGTCAACATTCCCAAGTTCATTCTCCAGGGTACAACATGAAGAGAGATTACGTGAAGCAAATAAAAACCTCAGGTAGACAATGTGCATCAAATTAACCTTGGACATTAAAGCTAATTTTATTTCCTATCTATAAATGAAGAAAAAACCAAACCCCATTTTTCACAATAATTATGCCCTCTGCAAATACAATCTGATCAAATGAGATTAGTTTTAGTGATAGCTGCATGCATATATTTTCTAGTTTGCTCACACTCATTTGATATTTCTTTTTACATTTATGACTTAAGGGTGAGTTGTATTAATTTCGGGGGGGGGCTAAAATTCTATGATCAATCCTAATCACAACTGGAAGAGTCTATTTTCAAATAGAATTTTACATATGGAGTATACATTTACAAACAAGATATAATAAATTATACATAAAGTATGCTGAATTAGTGATAAATACTTCTGTTTCAAGCATTCCACCTGTTTATGTTTGAATACGTATTTAGAGCTATACAAAATGAATGTGTATTTGCATCCTATGTAACTTGATATTTCAGCATTACAAAGTTATCCGTATGAAAGCTGAAAATGTTTTCACACACACATTTTAAACAGATTTCTATTGCAAACACACGTACAAAGATACAAAACTACTTGAAAAGTTATGAGAACCAGCACTTACAGAAAATCATTACTTGTGCAATTTATTTTAATTAAACTTGTAAAATACAGCAAAGGAATTATTAGCAGTAAGTAATTTCCACTGCCATTTTCTTATCTCACTCAAAATTATTCCATATGAGGTTTTGGTGTTTGTGCATAAACCAAGGTGTAGATATTTAGGAAATTTTCTCAAGCTCTTAAAATTTGACAAACAGGTTTGCCATCTCCCACTATCCTTTCCCTTTCTTCCCCTCTTCAAAAAACTGCCCTTTAAAAAAGTGGACAAACGTAAAAGGTAAACAATTGTAAAAAAGCTGTTGATAAGGAACACTAGGAAAAAAAACATACACAAAAAGGGAATGAAGCCAAGGCGTGCACTATTCTATTAATTCTTCTTGCTGAGAATATAAGTAATGTCTCATAATTCCTGTTTCTAACCAAGCTGAAATGAGTATTTAGTTTGCTTCTGTCCTCAACTGGGTCAGAATTTTATTCATGGCTTAAAAAAAAAAAAGCAAAACAACTCTGCAAGAGCTCTTGCAGCTTTAGGAACAGAGTATCATTTAAAATTATGATTTTTTTCTTAACAGTGACATTTGCAACAGCTCATTGCCAGCTTGCAAAAAAATCTACACAAACAAAAAACTACCCATTTTAATAACAGAAACCCAAAATCCCATGGCCAAAATATGCCACACTGTAGTGACAGTGATCTTAAAATAATGAAATGGAACAATACTGCAGGGGTTTCCAAGGGAAAGCATTACATGGTCTAGAAAAGCCCAGTTAGAAAAGCCATGAAACATGCAAGCATGGGCTTGCCTGTATCCAATCAAGAGTATTAGCTGGTTATTTCATACTCATTATTCCTCACAGTTTTGGCCAATTCAAAAACCAAAAGTAAAACAGCCTCCTGAAGCAGACACTCTGATTTTAAAACTCTTTTTTGCTAGCATTTTTATCAACAACAAAGAGTTTCAATGTATTAGTAACAAAAAACTTATCTTTTGCAAGATTTGGTGTTCTAAGACCTCCCAAAGGATGGCCCTCTTAGAGCACAAGTTCAGCCCTTATTTCAGTTCTGCTCTGACTAGGTGATGGTTCTTTCCTTGGATGTTTACCTAGCAAGATATTACTTCTATTGTACAAGTAATGTAACAAAAAGCAGGAACTGGGCTACATGGTTTCAAGGACACACCTTCAGAATACATAGTAAGAGGAAAAAGTTTTTTAAAGGAAAAAACATCAAGGCAGAAGAATGATAGGGATAAAAACATAAATCACTCCAGAGGATACTTGTTTAAGGATAGAAGGTATTTCTCAAAATAAAGCTTTGCTTCACTGAAGACCAAAACTTCTGTCCTTTTAGTGAAAGTCAACTTCAGAAAACAAACTCTGAATATTTAAATTTCACAAATGTGTATTCAAAAGAAACATTTCAGCAGAAGCCAATGGGGCATCCATTTTATCCACTGAATATCCTCCTCCACCATTTTTTCAGCAATTACTGCATTACATAAAAACCAGAGATTAATTACTTAAGACACAATATAAGGTTTAATCTAGATTACATAATAAGCAAGAAACTCTATAGAGGTAGAGTAAAAAGGCAAGAGAACTTTTTCCATAATTTACTTGCGAGTAACTTATCTTGTAGAAAGCTGAGATGTTGATAAGCAGCAGTTTTTAAATTGCAGGACTGAAAACAGCACCTCTTTGCATCACATGTTATGTCATCAATTGTCACTTTAAAAGTTTGCATTTCCATAAATTTATATTTGAATCTTTGCTGTACACATTAAATACATCCATTCACACTTAGGAGGTAATTTAAGGCTCAATTTTAAACCCCTCACATATATATCTCCATTAATGAATCACATAAATTATAAATGCATGTGGAAAAATGCAATAAAGAGAACAGTAAATAATTTGTAACCCACTGTTTTAAGTACCTTTCCCAAAAGTTGATGAATAAATCTTGCAATTTATAGGACTATCAGCACTAAGTTTACCTGGATAGATGGCTTGTTTAAGTGACCCAGATTTGAAGTTGTTTGTCTTGGTTCATGTCCTAAGACCATCATATTAGCATTGATCAATCTGAAGGCATCAATAACAACCTGTAAAAACAAGATGTCAAGTCAATTCTTTTTAGAAAATGCAGCTAATAGAGCCAAGCAACAGTGGACAAGGCACAATCAACTCTCATCTGTTTTTGGCCTTTATCCAGAAAATCATTTAATTATAATATTAATAAAAAAGAACCTCCTGCTGGCTATGTGATCAGCACACTACACTACCTTGCATTGTAAGGTGACACCAATTATTACCTTTTCCACAGAACTGTAAGTTTCATATACATTATATCACCACATAACATTGAATTTTATGTACACTTACTCTAAGCCTCAAAACTATGCATATGTTTGTCACCTAAATCTTATCCAATCAAAATGAATGACAGAGAGAGACTAAAACTGAAAGTGAGCACAAGCTAAGGGACCAAGTCTAAAGCCCAGTCCTGTCACATCAATTATACTACCACAATACTTGAAATGACAACAAAATTATAGCCAGCAAGGAACTTGCCCCATGTATTCCCTTCTAGTCAGATGCTTTTTGCTTCTTGTGACTACGAAAGGGTCTATAAACTGTCTGATGGATTAAAAAGTCCTTGTCAGTGGCATGCTCAGGAGTAAAAAATAAAGTAAAAGAAAACCAAGGTCATTTATGATTTAAAGGTACACGGCAGGCAGTATTCAGTGCTATTTTATTGCAAATAATGTAAACCCATCACTGATTTTTACTCTGCCTTGTGCTAAATTTGTCTATGAAAATTTTTGTAAAGAGAAATTCATGGTCCCATGCAATAAAACCCCCACCCCTATCCAAAACTTACAGGAGCTGAAATAGACCTAAGAACGTGCCAACAAACCCACTCTTACTGCGTCCTGACCAACACAGGTTTGTAAATGCAAGAAGGATTCTTGGTTAGGTTCCAGTCTTTTAACTGGACCAGTGCAGGTACAGCCTTGCACATCCACTAAAACAATACCAGGCAGACTTTGCAGGCATCTTGCCTGCATATGATTGAAGAGCTATTAACTTAAATCTCCTTTTAATAGCTGTTCTGTAGTAATTTTTATTATTTTCTTCTCCGTACTATGAGTTGGACCAACAACAGATGCATTTACATGGCTGATTTGATATTTTGAGTAATTAGACTTGAACCTTGTTTACATTGAACAAAAAGAAATCAACCACTGTTCCTGAAAGTCTGCAGAGAAAGTGACACAGAGTCTCCCCCATAGTTCCAGCATTTTCCTCTCCATTTACACAAATATGAATAACTAAATAATGTGCAGTTTTTAGGATTACAAGAAAAAATAGTGAGGCCCCTCATGTGGAAATGAAATTAATTGGCAAGTATTTACAACAAAAAAAATCGTCAAGCGTAACAGAAAAAACTCACAAACCTATCACCTGTTGTATTTATTTTTGAGACTCAAGTGAGACAGTGGGTGTTGACTGACTGAATGCCACCAAGGGCTATTGCTTGGTCTTTTAGCTGATGACCAGATCCATCTGCATATGCCATGTTTTCAAATTGAATGCAGAAAACCTTCCAAAAAAGATACTCTTTATTAAAAATGTTCAGTTGTGACCTAATGAAAGTGAGTTACCAGTGACTTTTTTTTTTCTGAACAATATAAAAAACACAATTCAGAACGCAGCAGAACTATGTTATTGATACCAATGCCACAAAATAGGAATTACATTTAGAAGAACTTAATTCTCAGAAATATTCAAAACAGTTACTATATAGGTATACATTCTTTCTCATAACATATGTAATTGTAAACAGTAATTGGGTTTTTTTTTCCTTTTTTACCATTTTTCTCTGTCTCAGAACACCTGTGACATGCACTTGTATCCATCTTTGTATTCCATTTTAACCAGATGCTCCAATTAATCAATACCTGGAAATGCCCTACCATAACAAACAGAGAGTATAAAATAAAAAGTCAAGCAAAGCAAAAGAAAAGAGAAAAAGAAAAAAGCACACTACAGGTTCTCCAGGGACTGGCTAGATAATGGAAAAAAATGAAGCAAGCAAAAATTTACCCTGAGGAGCAAGAAACATTAACTGGGCCATCTACTATAATGACAAGGAGTTGCTTTATAGCTTCTAGGCCTGAATTTAACTGAGAACTTCACTAAACAATGTTGAGCTTGTCCAAAATGGCATTGTCCAGCATGGATCTGTTCTGGGGCTTGAGCCGTG
Source organism: Petroica traversi (assembly GCA_025920805.1). NCBI lineage: Eukaryota > Metazoa > Chordata > Aves > Passeriformes > Petroicidae > Petroica > Petroica traversi. The sequence continues at coordinate 3,624,753 of JAHLSL010000067.1, forward strand.
TAAAAAAAAAAAAAAAAAAAGGTTTTTTTTTGCAAGAAAATTCAACTTTTTGGTTAGAGTTTTCAGATTAGTTAAATTTCATGTAAAAATATGAGAACAAGTTGCTGAATTATTTATGAATGATTATTTATGCTGAATATTGCTCAAACATCTTAATTCTGACCAGAAGTAACTTTCATTATGTTTCAGGTACAAGCTTCATGGGAATACACTGCAAGCATTTCCTTAGTAGAACGAGTATAAACCTAACAGAAAGGGTACGAAAAACTGAAATCTCAAATCACAAATACTATGCTTTTAAAAGGGATAAAAGGGATTTTAGGATAACTCCTAAAATCTCAGAGGGGTACAAAAAGTCCATGTGCAAATGCTGTTTTTCATCTTAGTTGCACTCTGATGACCAATGGTAACTAAATACTTTAACTACACTAAGATTAAAGGAATTTGCTGCTATCACTATAGCAACCATCTTAAAGAAACTAACATGCTCAGCAACCTGGAGGCTAAATTTAGACCTAATACACAATAAAAACACAAATACAACAATAAATCCTACATATTCATTTCTATGAAATGCAGTTGCTTTTTTCATAGTGAGCATAAATCAGTCCCGCCTTTAGAGGATTACATAAAAATAAATAGACTCATTAATGTCCACTGTACTAATGAGCAATGGGTGAAGTAGGTGTTAATTATGCCACAGTAAGATCCAAGAAAAAAGCCCCAGTGAGCACTTGGAGGTGAGTACATGTTGAAGTCTCCTCTCTATGTTTGTGTATTTCGAAGTACAGAATGATGCAGGCTGATGACAGAAACATGGTCACCCCATATTCTATGATGGCAACTTTAGACACAGTATTTTGAACAAAGAACTTCTAAGGATTCAACCCAGCACAAACCACCACCCAGTTGCTTAGATTTTTGTTTAAATCAGTCAAAAATTTTAAGCTTTCATTGCACCTAAATTACCTCTATAATATAATGCAGCATGTACTCTACTAGTAAAAATTTGGTTCCAAGCTGCATGTTAAATTCCTTTTCTAAAAAGACGTAAAAAAGTTAACCAGAAGTCTATGCTATTGGGATGTTTTCCAAAAATTCAAAGGTAATTTTTTTTAAAAATGCCCTTCCATAGTGCAACTCTTTCACCACTCTGACCATTTAATTTTTCCTTGTGTAAGTGTCTCCAGACTTTTCAGAGGTCATTTCAACAGCAGACAGCTTATAACAAAACCATTAGCAGTTTGGCTAGCTTAAGGAAACCTCTTACTTTCCTTTTTTGTTTATTATCACTGCATGAATCTGCAGCATATGAGAGTTTATAATTTCTCAGGCTTGTTAAATTCATGTTAAAGGTCTGTTTTCTTGTTGAATAAATTTTGTTCATATAATGCTGCCTATTTCATATACTGAGTCTTTAATAGCACCTTTGGTCTATGCGCAACTCACAGATCAAAACAGAGGACTAAAATAGGGGTTGATGATGCTATTTACATGTGTGATTCCTGCTGTCTTCTTGTTAGTAGCTTTAATATAATAGAAGACCTTGTCTGTTTTGTAATTAACACATCTTTACTGGAGAGATATTTGGAAGTGATTGCTGTGAATATACTGGTTAGTAAAATAAACACAATCACACACCACTTTCTGTTATCAGACAAATTTGTGAATTGTACACATTATACTCCAGATCAACAAACTGTGATATAACAGCCAAGTAGAAGACACATTTATATAACCCTTTATTTTTCTGAAAATATGTATTCAATCTGACCTTGCAAATATAATTAGCTTGTGGGATGTGTGGATTTCAGTACCATGGATGCTTTACTAATTGCAGTTCTTGGAAATAGATACTAAATATTTGGAAGCTGCCAATACAAAATAAAAACTGCATCTTTTTGTACATCTGTCTTAGCTTCAAAATGCATAATAATCTAAAAAACAATAACTATACAGCATTTTTTTAGCATTTGCCTGGGGTCAACAGCCCACACTAGAGTCCACAGAATGTATTTTTAGAAAGAAAATTTACAATTATGTCTAAATTTCAGGACAGCTATAATTAATATGATTCAAATTTACTCACAATCTAAGACAAGCAGTGGATACCTCAACTGCCAGCTAGATAAAAATCAGGCCACTTACAGTCTCCACACAGTTATTAAAAATAAGGGCTTTATTAAAATTTAGCATATTTAGTAGCCAGACTTCTTTTAGCTTCTCCTGAAAGTGTGAATGCTATCACTCTTTAGTTTCTTAAAATCAGATACTGAAAATAACTGAATATTATCAGATTTTCTAAAACAGACCTCTAAAATAACTTTCTAGGGTATTAAAAAAAATAATTCACACACTTAATTCTTAAATCCCTCCAATATTAAATTTTCAAACAATACTGAATGTTTTCCAAGTCCCACTTTATTTTAGTGGTAAACTTCAGTTAGGAGTAAGTCAGCCTTTATTGTTTCAATTAAAAAAAAAAAAATCTAACATCAATATTTTTCCAGTGAAGAATCTATGGCATATGGTGACAATCTTTAAAAATGCATTGTATCCTTGGAATTCAAACAGCAATGTATTGTTTACACCATATGTTTATGAACAAACAAACCAGTGCTTAAAGACAACTGCAAAGGATAGTGTGGCTATGCCAGGTGTGGAAAACGAAGTAATGTCCCATCTAAAATCTCTTTTATCACCTGCAACTGACCTGTTATCAACTGCTTAGTTTGTTTCTAGATTCTTTAAAAATGAAATGGAGCACGTGACCAGAGAAGTGCAGCTCAGGTTTATGACCATTTCGTTATTTATGCTGCCATGCACTGTTAGACAGCTACAAGTGAAGAACATCTTCTGTCCCCTGCAAGCCCACAACATAAAAAATTCAAAGAAATCGTACTTTTTATGCCATTTCCAATGAAAAGCACTAAGAACTGAAACTGACTCATGCCAAATGCATATCACTGAATTGCTGTGATTGTGAGTTTGAAGTTTGCAACATGGAAATTATTTATAAAATGTCAATTTTAGCTCCGGAAAACATATTCCTAGGAGTATGTGCATTTTCCTTCTCTATCCTTGGAGAATTATTTACTTGTGGTCAAATCTGCAGTACAACTTCAATATCCATACTGGAAGGGGAAGAGAACTACAGCATAATACATTTATCTTGACAAGTGAGGGCATGCATCCATAACTCCCATGTAGCTGAGCCACAAGTTTCAAAGCTATATGCCTTAATGAAGATAAATGGACTATTCTACATCCACCACAGCAAAAGGAAATTAAACATTTAATACTTTTCAACGAAGTCTTGGAACTTTCTGTATTAGGGAAGGGCATGAACTGAAGTAACCTATGTAAATGGTTTAGTAGGTAAACATACATTACTCAATTAAATCACAAGTCGAAAGGACATTATATAAAAAAAACTTAGAACATTAGCATTGATATTAACAATTTCAGCACTCCATTAAAAAAATTAGGAAGTAAAATATGCAAAATATGTTAATCTGGCTACGCATAACTACTCTAGAAAATGTTACAAAACAGTGGTGCACTGGAAGCAATAAAACTTTGTAGCTTATGCCTTGGTTTACACAGCCTGAACTGAAAATGCCAAGTGGCCCACACTGTGACGCAGATGCAATTCATCTCCTACAAATATGATACTCCAGGCAAAAGAACACCAATCTTTACTGAACCAACAGTGATAAAACCCAGCACAAACACAACTTCCTTACTCTCAAACCAGGCTCCTATTGAAACTCAGTTCTTGCCTAGATCAAACTAGGATGCTTCTGTCCAGCCAACGGTAAGAAATAGCACAGTACTGTAAGAGTATCTAAATGTACTATACACTGCACAAAATGTTCAGAAATGTACCCTTGATACTTCAATCAAAATTACATACTGCAAGGTTATATTATCCATTTTAGAATTTTTCCATTTACAACCGAAAAGTATGAGTAAATCCAGTTCTAACAATGGAAGGTGTTCCAGCTATAGAAGATTCTGAAATAAAATTGTACACATCACTTTTTAAAATACATTTTCTTCTAAATGCTACCTGCATACTAATTCACACTAAACAGACATGTCTCTGAAGTAGTGACAATACAGTCAATTTACTGTTTTGTTTATTTGTTTTTAATTACTAATTTCAACTGTGGTACGTATTTTTAATTGTACCCTAAAGACTGTTGAATTCACTTGTGTCTAGGGAAGACTTACTAAGGAAAAGATCAAGACAAGCACATGAAGTGGGGAGGAGGAGTTGGGTATATAAAAAAGTCTTGTTAGGTGGCTCCAATCTGCTTACAGTTCTCACAAACTTAATTCTTAATGGGCTATTTTAAATTTCAGGCATTACACTAGTGTCTCCACACATCTCATTTCAAGGATTGCTCTTTTTCTGCCTTCTTAAAAAAACAAAGCCTCTTTAAATCCTGTGGTTCATTCAAACAAAGGGAAAAATACAAGTTCAAAGGAAAAATAATAGCACTTTTTTCAGCGTGGCAGTTTAAAACCATGCAATCTTTCAAAAAACTAGTAAAGCATGCCCAGGGGAAGAAAATCTTGAAGCTAGATGGTAATTCAAATAATCAGGAAATTAATTGTTAAATCGCTGTCTGCTATTGGTTTCAGTGGTTTAGATATAAAGTAATTACTGAATTATGAAACCATTCACACACATATTTGTCTTGATAAACTGGGAAGACTTACAGCACAAAAGTGGAAGTAACCAATCTGAGACAGTGTAGTATACAGACAATTTAATCTCAACTGGAACACAAAAATAGCAAGAGATCAAAACTACTTGCAAATCACTATTTTTATGGTCAACTCCCAACAAAATGACCACCTATGAAGACCTCAAAAGTTGAACAAAAGACAGCAATTTTCAACAACCAATGAAAAGAAACTGCGTGCACAAAATGATTTCAGACTACAGCCCACATTCTGACTCCTTGAAGTAAAAAAGCTTTCCAATTCCAGAACAGGTTGCTTGGACCACAGGACAAGGTTCTTCAATGATGTATGTGGAAGGAGATAGTAGTAATAAACTGAAAAGAAGAGCTGCTGACCATATGCACACAAGAGGAAGAAACCAGCTGCAAGGAAAATAAAATACTGGAACAGGAATTTCCATGAGGCTGTTGAATCTCAGGACTCAGGTAGACAAAACACTAAATGAGTTAATCTGAACTCAATGTTGAAATTGTGCTCAACACAAAGTTGGGCTAGATGATCTACAGAGATCATTCTCAACCAGAATTACTTTGATTTACCAGGCTACCCAAATGTACAATTTTTTTTTTTTTTTTTTACCATCTGAGTGAGTTTAAGAGTAGGATAAGGAACCACAGCAAAATCCTCTTATGAACGTGGCAGGATCTGGTTTAAGCACAAGATTAAGATGCACAGCATATTTGTTTTTATCTGTCTGAGGTGATTGAAACAGAATTGATAAAAAATTATTGCAAAGACAATTATTTTCCTTGGCAAACAATTTAAAAAACGAATTTTGCCATAAACCAACATATCTTCCTACAAATACTTCTGACAGTGCCTTGCTAGGAAAAAACATGGCTTAACAGAAATGAAAGTTTGCTGTATGAGTAAGAGGTTTTGCTACCAATCTTGCTAAACACCACAAGTGCCAACAAGCTTCTCAGATGTACACAATGGACTTCTGACAATTTTAGATATTTTACTGATCCTTATGCAATTAATCAAGGGAAACCAGTTAACTCTCTCAGAAGAGCAAATAATTTAAAATGGTGACTGTTATAATAAAGATCCAAAATTTAAAACAGTTCAAAAAAGAAAACATCACCTTTTCTTTTTTTTTTTTTCAGTTTAACAATTCATTGAGTGCAATGCAGTAAGTTAATGCTTTTGGAGTTGAAGATACTGTATTACAGTGGGTTTAGTGTTATTTATATTTTTCTTACGAGGTGATGAGCATCTGCTAAGTTAAGGTCCAAAAAAACACACTTATTTTTAACATTTGGCAAAGGTTGATGGTTCTCTGTACAGACATTTCAAAGTGTATGTTGGAAATAAATATGAAATGTCAATATTTAGCTTTATTCCAGATCTGTAATGAAATAACTGCTTCTGTGGAATAGTCTAAATATGTATTACAGCTTCCATTGCACAGACTGGAAAACTGGAGGGGATAAAAGAAAAGTTTATTAATAAGTATAAAATGAAACAACAGCTAGCCAGGTGGCCCCACTGGCCATATTTCAGCATGTTTACTTTGATTTCATTCAAAGAAATCAAGCTAAAAAAACCAGAGTCAAAACAAAGCTTTTCCTCTCTGGGTTCTGAGAACACTGATCTTCAGTTACAACTGTTCTGCTGTGGGTTTGTTTTACAGACAACTAGAGTACTATTAACCTACATATTGCAAAATGTGGCACACAGTAATGAAAAAACTTACTTTGTGTGCAAGAATATGTACGGACAGTACTAAGATTAGTATTCAGAATTACCTGTCCTTCATGTGTCCTACTATATTTATGCAAAAATATCCCAATCCTAAAATGGTCATTAAAGCAGTTGGCATTTAATCCACAGATCTATATAAGGGCTTTATTTTCATATAACAATTTTATATGACTTTTTATTTTTGCTCATTGGCTTTAAGACATAAAATGACTGGGGTTTTTTTTAAGTGATGAGAATTACAGGTATACTTATTTTTAAACTGCAATCATACATCCCTGTCTTATGTAGAAAACATGTATGGAGATGAGGCACTTAGCATAGAACTTAACAAGTTTACATTTTCTATAGTAACAGGGCAAACTGGTTTTTAATGCTTTAGCTAGTCAAGGTGAACCTGAGGTTCCTCATTAGAATTCACAGCAACTTCCTGACACATGAAAATAACCTCTGCCCCAGTTATTCTTCAGTAGCACAATCATGACTGCTTCACTGCCCATAAACCATAGCAATTTCTATGGGCATGGACCTGCCCTGAGGCAGGTTTAAAATTAGCTAATGTGTTATTTTGGACTTAGCTTTTAAATACATCTAATCTCAGACAAAACACGCTATATTAAAATCTTCTATGCCACATGTTCACTGTATTTTTTTGCCAGACAGTCCTGCTGGTATAAGGTATAATGAGTAAAGATCTTGGACTTGTGTAGCTGAAGCCCACCAGTTAGTGGTTACTACACCAGCAAAATTACCTCTGCAAGTGGTTCTTCATTTGTTGGTGCTGACAAACGCAGATACTTTCCTGAAATAGGCTGAGCTTGAACTCTGTAGCACATGAAGAGGCTCTGGGTGCCATAATTTAGCCAGACACATGAAGCACTGAAACCTGACCTAAGAAACTCCTTGAACTCTAATATATCTGTTCTTCTCTCAGTTCATCTAAAATCCAAACACCTTTTAGTGTAAGTGATCTTGCCAACCAGGACTATAAAACTCGAACACATTCCACATCTTCCAAATCAAGAAGTTAATTACAAGTGGTATTCATAATTTGGGAGATTCTTTTTATTTCTAAGCTTTAAAGGATGCGCTTGCCAGAAACATGACAGATGTAAATTTTTTTTAACATGAAACCTGAGAACGTAATTTAATCTGACTGTAGCAGCTAAAAATGTGTATGAAAAACAAACATTACAAGACTTCCAGTAATCTCAAGTACTGGCAGCAATGCCATAGGAGCAGCTGTAACTGAGAAATGCTTAGATGGACAAAAATTTATTCACATTCAAAATAAATATGCCAAAGATTACTTCACTGAAGATCTCAAAGATCTCGAAGATAGACATCAATGTCAAACAACAGTGGCAATAAAATTATTTTTAAAAGAAGCACTTAGCAAGCAAGTATGTTATAAGAGCAGTGTGACTTATTGGGAGGCTTTTATTATTAATGGATTTAATAGCTACTGAGGTCTAAATTAATTACTAGTTATAGTCTTGACGATTATATTTTGACAAAACAAAAAGAACATTTCTATTGGAGTGGGAAAATAAAAGTTCTAGGAAAAGTGAGTTAGGAATAATTAAGTGTACCACTGCATCTTCCCGCTGTCCCCCCAACTACCTGTATTTTCTTCTACTCTTTAAGCAATTTAAAAAGGAACAAAATTTATACAGATGCCCAGTACGTCCCAAACAACCAGAAGCTAATAATTTTTCAATTGCCTGTTACATAAATGTATTTGCTATAAAATTCAGAGTTGGAAAAAAAAAAACCCAACATAAAATGCAACTGTAGCTTCAGAACATTCTGCTATGAAATTAAGAGAACCCATAGTGTTTGGTATCTTTAATAAGATCTGCCTCACAGGAAATATGATCCTACAGTTTTATAGAACATAAACACTTTAATAATATTTATAAATTTACATGAATATCATCCATATATACCATGATGCATTTCAATAATTATTCTACAATACAATGGGAGTGCATGCTCAAACAAAACACCTCAGCAGTATTTTAAAGCAGTAAACCACCTAGCCAATTTCTGTACGTTCTGTAGTTTTTCTAATCCACTCTCCCTGTGGTTGAGCAAAATCGAATTGCCTCTCACATTTGCAGACAGCTCTGTGAAGGTGATAATAGAGCTGCTCCCTGCTGTCATGAGGCAGGAAATAGGAAAATGGCATATGGGGCTAGAAAGAAATAAAAAGAGAACTAAACAAGAACAAAAGAGATTTCAACAAAGGACAACTATAACCCAATATGCTTTGCAAGTTAATCTCTTTTCATAATAACTTAACGTACTTAATCGTTTATCTGCACACTTCTCAAAAATTCAAATGCTTGACATCAACTTCTCTGTGAAGTTTTATTGCCCAAAACATTTGGAATACAAATTTTAATAAAAATCATCATATGCAACACCTGCAGATCAGTGCATTCTTAGTACCCGTGTTAAGGGGCTAAACCTACTCCAATCTGTTAGTAATTGATCTCAGATTTTGTAGCTAGAATGTAATATATAAAACAATGTATACTTGGATTATTACTTGTAAACCTGTTGAGTGACACCTGAATAGCGAAATATTAAGAGAGCATTATTACTGGTTATGTGTACTGACAATATCAAAGGCTTCCAGCCTGTTTAAGGACTACTGATGCAGCACAAACTGGAAATGATCTTTTAATTTCCAATGAGATTTTGGTTTTAATTTTTTTTTTTTTAGTTCAGTATGGGCCTTCAAAAATCAAGTACTTACACATATTTACAGTGATTCTATATTAAATCTTACTGAAGTACCTTAAAAATAAAAAGCAAGCCTACTATACCTTTCCTTTTACACTCTGAATGGGATCCACCACCACAGCAACAGCTCTTTCTGACAAAGCTTCAAAGCTCTGTTGAGTATTGATATCTACACCAGACAACCAACAGCCAAAGCCAGGATGACTGTGATACCAACCAACTACCATCTCAGGTCTGAAACAAAGAGGACATTGAGATTCTTAGAAATATAAACACCTACCACAAGAAGAAACAGGAACATATCAGAGCATAAATTAGGATGAGCTGTGAAAAAAACACCATTAGTAATATTTAAATTACTCAACATAGTATGGTGAAAACATGGACATGAATAAATGCGACAAAAGAGGGCTATCATTAAGGGATACACATTAGCAGTGGTAGATCATGCTTTCAGTTTTTCACCCTGTTACCACACCTTTCCTGAACCAGTTTTTACCCTTTCAGCACTTGAGTAAATATCTACTCTTTAACTCCTTGGCGTCGAAGGTTGAATTTTCACGGCAGAAAGTCCATTTCAGACATGGACAACGGGAACCAACGGTGGGAAAGGATTAAATATCAATTAAACCAGCAGTAGAACTAGGAACTCAGTCAAAAAGCAATTTGCACTGTTCTGTTCAGCTGCTGAGCCTTTTGCTAACATTAATTTTGAAGTTTTTCCCACAGTAAAAGAATTTGAGCAAGCAGACGACAACTGTTGAGAGGTAGGAGTGAAATAAAAATTTGTTTAAATACAAAAATCTTTTGCAAAATTATTTTCCCTTTCTTTCCACTAAAATTGCTCATGAATAAGCTGTAACTTCAACAGTTTTAAAAATCTTATTTAAAGAGTTATATTTAAAAAAGCAACCTTTTAAGCAGGTACTGTGTAGTAATCACCTCTGCTAAACTGAGCAGCATTCTAATTTTTCTGGGCGATAATCAAAGCTGTAGGTTTAACAGGAGTGACAATCTCCTGACAATTGAAATGCATGAGAGGGACTGAATTACATGCTATGCTACTCACCTAATTTCTGGGGCAATTATTTATTTTTAAACATTATTAATAGCCCTTAGATCATCGGTTTTGCAGAAAGCCAGGCGTTTCTTCTAAAAACCGTGGAGCGAGTACTTGTTACTGTCAGCCTTCTCACAGTGACTTACCTTCCCGTCTGTTTCAGCATATCCAACATTTTTGCTTGAAATACAGGATCAACTGCCTCCACACTGACACCCTGATTTAAAAGACAGACAAAAATCATAGTAGCTGCACATGAAGCAATATTATCTTTTAACTTGTAACTTTCCACAAACAAAAATATTCATAAGCATCTGTTTAAAAAGGCAACCTGAATACTTTAGTACTACATGACAGAACACCCTTAAATGCAAAATATAATTTTTAGAAATGTATTTCAATGTGATTTTTAAAATGATTAAAGATTATTTTGAATTGCCATTTAAGTAATCTTTACAATGAATAAACATGATTAAATCGGCATGGAATTCACCTTTTTCTCTTCTGTTAGGTCTGCAAACAGTGGCCTGTTGTTTGTCCCAAGTTCAGCTCTACATATTTTATTAAAGATAAATACCACATATCTGCTTTTTGCAGATTTTTATATTATGTGCATGTATAGAATAAACTCAGGACAAAAGAATTTTAAAATTTCATGAAGTGCAGCTCTGAGTTACAAAGGAATCATCCCATGTTTATTTTAAGATCTTTTCATTCTAGTTCCACAAAATAAGCATCATAAATTCCAATTATGCCCCTTGACTCTTCGTCTCTTTAAACTGTTCTTAAAATGGATATTCTTACTCAACATTTAAATACATATTTTTTCCAAATCATAGAAGTATCATTTAAAAGACATGCAACTAAGATCTGTCAAAGACAGCAATTTTGAAGTATATAGTTTGAAGTTTACCTATAGCACCATCACAATTAAGGGCATGATAGGCTTCTAATCAAACCTTTTACATTTTGAATCTTTCTGCTGGCTCATAGTATATTGAGTTCTGAAAGTTATCAATTTACGGGCATGTTATACCAATATATTGATACATACAAAAGGACATAACATCTGCATACAGTGATATATACACTTTAGTAGTAGTCTTGCTAAAAAACAAGTTTTGACTATTTTTTTACTGAAATCCTTTAACCATTAGACTTTTTTGTATTATAACTCACAGCTTATACCTTCAGGTTGCTTCAATGAGGTAAAGCACAAAAATATTTTAAAAAATAAATTTATCCTAAAATAAAAAACTAACAAGCAAATAAAATCATCAAGTTCTAGATGCAAAGAACTCACCGTTCCAGACTGTGGCATTGCAAAAACATCAATCACTCTCACAGTATAATCATCAACAAATTCCCCAAGCATCAGACCCATAACTTCCATAGGGACACCAGCACGACCATGCTTCAACATCTGGAATTAAGAAAAAATGATACCATATATATTGGTAAAGGTTCAAGTTTGATTTGAGGTAGTTTTTTCAGCCCTTGTTGATCTTCAGCTGATTTGCAACTTGTAGCACTTTTGGAAACTGTAACAAACTATAAAATAAGAAAACCAAAGCCAACAAAAGACAACTAATTAAAGTAAGTTTCTGAGGGTTCCAATCGGTATTAGTTTATTTTTAAAAAAAATCTGGCCAGCACTTAAGCAACACAAGTCCATTAACTCTGGACAGCTGCCAGGTGCTTTATCTCCAGCATTACATTCAGACATAGTATGTACACAGAACACTTACTTTCAGCAGTGCAAGGGAAGAGATATAAACCTGTTCTGCTGTATCGACTGCAGGAGCATCTGTTGGTGGCCCCTATAAAAAGAATAAACAGTTATTTTCACTATCACTGTTATTCTGCGGTTTCTAAACATTTTCTTTTGTTTTGCATATTACAAAACTTAAAGAAAAATGCATATGTAATTATGACCTTGTGGGTTAGATGCAGTTGTTACAAACAAAACAAAAAACTACCCAATCCCTAAACCCTTCTTTACAGCACCTTCTGTCACTAACATTATTTTGTAATAGGTCACTGAGCCATCATCCTGTTGCCGCCCACCCCAAACAACACAACCTAAAGAGCAATCTCATCAGAACCAGTCAAATATAAAGCAGGCAAGTATTAGAGTGGATACAAACCTGTTACAAGCCATTCGGGCTAAGAGTCAGCTAAGTTTCCATTAGTCAGCCGTGCTGCAATGCTAACCTTCGTCAGCTGTAAAATATGGCCAGTTCTCCAATTAACTATGTGTTTCTTACAGTGGTGTGAATGTAAATGCTGCTGGGCTAGCATGATTAACTGGCACCAACACAAACAGCAATTTCCCTTTGCTTCATCAGCTTTCAGCTAAAGAGGACTTGCAGATAAAGGCTATGGGAGTACTTTGCAGATACACTAGTACAGTGAGAGAAAAAATGGACCTCTGATCCCTAGGTGGAAAAGCTGTGAACAAAATACTTTGCTCTTTGCCTTATGAGTAGTTATTCAAAAATTAGCACAACTGTCCCAGGTGTGAATGATTGGTTGAAACAGGTTCTGTGTACTGTTGAAATTGAAAAACACAGGAGGCAGCAGTTTAAATGTCCCTTTCTCGAGGAGCAAGAGAAATATTGCTGTTATATACAGAATTCCATATCAGCATAATTCATTACAGTCAATTAACAGCACTTTCATTACTTTATTACCAAATTATGAACAATAAATTTCCACTGAAAAGACACAGTTACTTCTGCATGAAGTGATGTAAACTTAGAAGGGCAATAAAGCAGCTATGGAAAAAAGAAAGATACTCCACATCAAGTTAAAAGAGGAAAAATGGTGCCTTTACACAAACACTTTACAGATTCAAAACTTTGATTCCACAGAGCAAAATTGGAAGGAAAAGGAAAAAAAAAATTTAAAATAAATTCTTAATTTTTCACTTCAAGTGAAAAAATTCAACACAACATGCATCCTCATGACATCAAACAAGACACAGCAATCGACACAAGCCATTACCTCCTGAAGATAAAAGTGGATACTTAAGTAATCAACACATTACACTTGTACAGGAATTATTCTTTCTGCAAACTTCAAATTTTGCACACACAGAAAAACATCAGTCTTCAAAATAAAGCTTTAAAGACAGTAAGAAAATTCAGTTGTGGGATTTTTCCCCCCTAAAGTCAATGAATCTATTAGTTCTACATCCAATCTTCATATTATGAATCCAATCTTTGTATTTTGAAACTCACATATCTGCATGGGTCTGTCAACCATACCCACTTCCTAACAGCTTCAAACCTGTTTCCATCTCTCATACTGTGACCACCATTCCTTGATATTTGCCATTCCTCACTTCCTGCTACTCAGTGCCAGTTCTTCTGTCACTTTGGCCTTTTCATCTGCAATCTTTCAGCAGGTTTCTCTGCTTTTCACCTTCCATAGTATTCTCACCAAAGGCCCATTTTTCACCAACCTCACCCCTTCATTGAGTATTTCCCCGGCCTGGCCTTAGCCCAACAGTGAGATGCTTCAGTGGAGAAGTGCTCCTCTAGCATTCACATTGAAAATCTCTATGAGCAGTTCTTCAGAACATTTCCCAGAACCAGATGGGCAGAGCACCTGCATTACTTACACCAAATTTTCTACAATTAAATTGTTTGACTGGCAAAGCTTCAAATGTCCAATCATCTTGTAATGCTGTTCCCATGTTTCTTTTCTCCATAAACATGTCAGTTTACTTTTTAAACTGTATTTCTCCTGCTTTAAGTCTATTCACTTGGAATTTGGAAAGCACAAAGACTCATGTTTCCACTTAATCAATGCTAAGAAAAAGCCCACGTAAACTGAGTTTCAATTTAAAAAGCAACTTTGTAGTTTGTTAACAAAACCTTTTTTTTCATACGTAATGCTGTCCCAATTTCCCACGAGAAGACATGGTCTGAAGGGATAATAAAAATAACTAGTAACTTTGTGCTTTAGGAAGAACCATAATACCCATGCTATGATCACCAAATGTATTCTACATTTTTTCCAGATTTTGTTTAACATTTCATTGTAAGCAGCCACCCCATTACATAATCCAGTAATTTTTAAAATAAAAACTAGTGTAATAAAAATCTCCCCCCGATTAACACAAATAGTTCCATGATTTCTGGAAGGCTAATCTTGACGTTTGACTGAGACTAGCTTCTCAAAAATCAGGAGCTTGAAGTTTACTCTACAGACTATGGCTCTTGGATGAGCTCTCCTCTATGGAATTTCTAGTGTCTGTTAAAATCACATGGACACCTGTCCTGCAGCTGAGGCAATAATCACAGCTCTGTCCTCTATATAGATGCCTGTGTCCTCAAGTTGTGAGAATTTATTCTTCAAAACTTTTCTCATTTTAGGGTTAGTCAGTAGATTCAGCACTTACAGGGAGGAAACAAAGACAAACATTAAAACACTTTGTTTCTGCAACATGGCAAATAAATCACCTTTAGTTTAAGAGAAGGTAGGAATTAAAGCAAGGTGTTCTTAATATTTCCTTATGATTTCTATATTCCTTGGAGCATCCAAATGATCATTTACCTTGATGATGGCCCAGAGGAGGGGATACTTTAATATTATACTTCAACAAAACTTTAGGCATTCTATGAAAAAACATAGTTTGTATTCAAACTTACGTTGAATTCCTGTTGCCAGCATGCATAGTCAAGAATTTATTTTCAGCACAGGAAACTTTGCTAATTCAAAACAGAATTCTTCATTGGTGTAAACCAACTTGCTTAGCTTATGCTACTTTTTTAAAAGCCACAGTATTCACTGTGAAGAATTTTATATACTATATGTGTTTAAATATATACAAAATTACTACATTAAGGATTAGGAAGCATCAACTGCATACTTCACTGCTTCATTTTAAGCACATGCACGAGACAGTAAAAATATCAAACATGAGTTTCCACTCTTACCATGCAGTTCAACTCATTACCTGAACTTGTAAAAATTAGGTAATGGTAGTACACAAGGCAGGTTTATTAATTCTCAGTAATATTATAAATACACAGCACATTCCAAGTATTTCCTTGGTCATTGATGCTTCTTTGTGTGACCTCACTATCTCCTTTCCGTCTGCTCTCTTCTTGGAGATTTTAATTACTAGCTAGATTATGGGAAAATTAAAGTCCTCATTGCACTGTACAAATTATGTGTATTAATTTTCATGTTTATTTCTTTCCTTTATTTTCAATACCGATTACAATGAATTGCTCAAAAGAGTACCGAAATTCAGGAATTTTGAGGAGGAAATGATCCATAGGTCAACTTTCACATTATTTTTCTACCAAAGATAAACTGCCACATAAAATACTATAAGCACACATTTGTACTTCTACAGAAAATTCTAAACCAAAGTTCATCAAATTCCTAACATAAAACTTAAAGATATAACAGATAAAGTCAAATAGAACTTAAGTCTTCCAAGTAGTTTACTTGACTTTAGATGATTTGAAAACAGAGGCATTTGGAAACTGGAACCAATTTCTTCTACCTCTGATCACCTCCTTTTCCACAAATGGCTGATAATCTAACACAGCCCTGGAGTGACAGCCCCAGCTTCTGCGTGTTAGTTACACAGTATGTGGGAGCCAGCTACGAGTTACATGTTTTGAGATCTCTTTGGCCTGTTTCTGGTAGTCTCTCACAAAAGTTTACGTATTTCTTTCATCAAGCAAAGAAGAAGAAAGGTTTTATTAGCTAATCTCTACATGGAGGCAAATATTTTACACTGACCCTCCACAGCATGTGCTATTACCACTGTTCATAAACTTCACTGCCTGCCAACTTTAACAAAGGAGCACCATCCTTACGAAGCAGAGCACCAAATTAAATTAACTGGTATCAGGAACCCAGACAAGAAAGCAGTTGTGTCTGCAATGCAAAAGAGCTGCTGGTATTTTTGGTAACATTATCACATTCAAAGGAGAGCTATTTCATTGCATAGTTCTGGAAGATTGTCCATCTCACTGCAAAAGAGCAAATGTTGCATACCTACAGGTTTATTGGATTATATCTTGGAGAACTGGGGAAAAATTAGATTTGGAAACTGCAAGGAATACTGAACATTTTTTTTCCCAACTATGTATGTATAAGCTGGTTACAGTAGTTATTAAAATTAAAGACAGGCTGTAAAAAACACTGTTATGTGTTACTGGAAAATTAATGATTCTTCTGAATCAACTCTGTGCTTTCAGTCAGTGAAATGAACTGCCTGATGGCCACATAAAACCCAACCAAACTCTAGGATTGTTTTTGTTTAGAATGGCAGAACTCCAAGTTCAATAACAATTGATAAAATTAAGTTGCCACTATTAAAATATTTTTTTTTAAGTAAGACTTGTAAAGGGAAAAAAATCACATGCAAGTTATGGGCAGAAAATTGCACTGTAATATTAAATTATGCATGCTACTATTTTTGTTTCAAATAGTTAAAGAGATGATCCAGTAATAAAAGCAGTCCTTTACTTGGGTAGCCCTTGCTGACGAAGTGTTAAAGGCATTTGCCATTCTTACAGAATAAAAACTAACGCCTTGAAGTGTTACCTATTGGGCCTTTTAGCAAAATTGTTAACACTTTTAGGTATATTACTTCACCTTTCTCTTAGTGTGAACCAATATCAATTATTTAGCCAATTTTATTATTAAATGTGAACTAAAGTGTCATTTTAGAGCACTGCTCTTTATTTGTACTATTTTAGATTTATTCAAATAGGTATAAAAAGTGGACTTGATTAATTAGACAAGGAACTGAGAAATATTCCTCAAATGGATACACTTTCCATTGTTTAAATGGATCTTAAACACTGCTCTGGTTTCATGCTAATAGCACAAAAGACGATTTTGAAATACATCATAGATGTTTCAAAGAAACTCAGTTTTGCAAGGGCAACTGTAATAAAAATCCAAAGGCAGTGAACTCAAGGACTGTAAAGTACATCTCAGCTTTAATGCACCTAACAACATACTACTGTGTAAAATAAAAGAATCATTACTACTTTTATTTATTTTTGTAACTGGAACAATTTAAACACAAACACAGGACACACAAGCAAACGACGACTGCTATCATGTTTTATTTCTTTCTCAGTAAGCTAAGAAAGAACCTTTTAATAGTTTAATTTTGTGAGTATTAAACAACTAGTGTGAAAAACAAGCTGCATGTAAACTATTTCTACTGCCTCTGCTTCAATGACTAGCTGAGGCAACCTGTTATAGGAGGTGTTAATTGGCAATAGGAGTACAAGTCAGAAGCATGTTCCCCATCATCCTAACCCAGCAAGGCTAGGTCATTAAAGTGGAAATGAATTCTTTCATGCCGACTTAACCCTTTCACTACATGTTTTGTGCTGTTATATCCAAAGACAATTGAGGAAGATTAACTAAAAAAAAAAAAAAAAAAGAAAAAAAGACACGAAAACCCCCTTGCATCACTTTTGAATTTATTCACCCCACGATTTTTCTTCACTACCCTTCTATACCTCCTCCAGAACACATGTTTCAGGTAAAGATGACATTTTATTATGTGGTAAGGGGAAGAAAGGTAATGGAGGTATAAATGCAATATCATTATAAAATAATAATTTATCATATTAAAAGATGCATGGAAGGATGAGGCACTTGAAGTGAGCTTAAAGCTAGTATTTTGTAGGGGTAAATTCAACTTTATGTGTATTGCTTGGTACAAGGGAAAAAATCCAATACAATATATTAGCTGCAGAGAGGACAAACATGAGCAAATGTGCAGAGGTAGAGGTATTCATGATAGTAAGGCCTTAAAAGTTCAGAGTATCACTGCTCCACTTTTTGCCAGTAAGTGGTAGAACCTGCTGATATATTGATATAAAGCATAAGAAATTTCTTAGATCAGCATAGTGTTTTTTACATATTGTAAAGCCTAAAAATCTGAGAGTTGGGATTGTGGAACAATTTTCTTCCAGTACTGGCCCAATACACTTACAGAAATTATGAACTTATGTTCCATCAGTGGAAGTGGCAAAGGGAGTGAGGGATCTCAATGGTTCTAATAACTTAGTCATGACAAGAACCAAAAGCCATGTATTGCACTTTCTGCAGTACAGGAAGTTAACATGATCAGGCACGACAGAGAAAATTACTGAGGTCATACAAAAATATTTAAAAATCAGAGAGCTCAATCAAAAAGGGAAAAATATATTACTTTGCACTGTGAATCACACACTAAAATTAGTAGCAGTTTGAAATTTTATTGCTATTTTCAAGGTATTACACGCACAATTTTGTAGTTAGTTCTACATCAACAGGATTAGATTTTGAAGCTACCATTATGTCTAAACAGTTTGTATGTTTAGGTCCATTTTTATACCAATTATAATCAAGTATGCATAACAGACCACAAAATACCATAAGTCTCAACAAACAGCCTAGATTTCTCAAAGGATCACATTGTCTTGTTATACCATATGTCAGATGAAATAAAAATTGTAGTAATATGTTTAGTCTCAGAGACTCCAAAATGGAGTATGGATACTAAGGAAGTATTATGACATCAACTGCTACCTTAAATTGAAAAATCTCTGAAAAAAACCCCTCCTTAACAGGCTAGATAAAAACTGTCTCAGTATGTTTTACAAAATTCTGTTTCCTAAAAAAAGTTTACCCAGGTTCACATTTTCAACAGAACTCCACGAACAGCAATATAGATGGACTTGAAATATATAACATTTCCCATCTCCCTTCCTCTTCAAAACCAAAATTACAAAACACAGAACTTTGTATAGCTTTGAGCAGTTGGTTAAACGGGTTGGGATCATAAATTTGCCAACACCTCTTTGGTGCAGAGCCAGAATTTCACTGCTTAGCTTTTCTGCTTATTTAGGATTTTAGTTTCTGTGGGGCGGTTCTGTGGTTTTCTTTTTTTGTGTGTATGTGGGGTGGATTTTGGTTTGGTTTTTGGCTAGGGTTTTAGCAGGGGGATGGGGGCAGGGTGTTTCTGGTTTTTAGGTTGGTTGGTTGTGGTTTTTTGGTTTGGATTTTTTGGCTTTTTTTTTGGTTGTTTGGTTATTTGATTGTTTTTAACTAAGTAGATTAAACAAAAATAATCTCCAGCTTAATGGGACACTCAGAACATTATTATTAGAAATAAATGTTTACTACTCAATATTAACATGTATTAATGACATAAAATTATTTACACAAACACCTGGATGCAATTTGCAATAGAGTTATACTTCCTGCAATGTTCCCAACACAACCATTACATGAAATGGCTGCTGAAGTGTTATCTTCCCTGGGTCAGTGTTTCCTCTATCTTTATTCTGTTTAATCTACACATTAATTGAGGCACATAACACAAAGGGGTAGGTATACTGTATTACTGCAGTTAATATTCCTTATGAAGCATAAGGACAATTTGGACTAGATGACCTTTAAATGTCCACTGCAACACAAACCATTCTATGACTCTATGACAGTGTTACAGTTAACAAAAAGGCATAAGATTAGGGACATAAAACAAATCCCCAGTAACACGGAACATCTTTTTGATAACAACTATTGTTTTTAATAGCCTAAATCTACTAGAAATAAAAAAAAAATACAGAGATCAGTTTCATGCCAGAATAAAACCAGGACTAACCTGTTATCTACTCCCATCAGCATTACAGAAGGTATTGGGATTTAGAACTGAGAGCCTCAAGGCAGATGACAAGTCAGCACCTGTAATTTTGTCTGCCTCCAGAAGTCTTGCTCTAATGTAGATTTTTAACTACTTCATTCTAGACACAGTTCTGCCAAGAAGGCACGGTAGCCCTCAGCAGGATTGGCCTAAGCTGATCCTAAAATACACTTTGTGAAACAAAGGAGGTAAAGATATCTTCTCAATATGAAGAAGAATGCATTGAGTTCTATTTGCCTATAGGTTCTCTGTTGAGAAGAGCTGGCTCTCTGGAGACAAACAGGTGAACTGGGAGACTCAGTGGCAATATGCAGCAAGGTCAGTTGCTTGCAACACTTGAAAAAACAACCCATCAGCCAACACCCTCTGTCCCGCAAACCACACCATTATAAGACCAATTCACTTCTAACTTCCCAGAAAAACTTAAAGAGGACTCTTCTACACAGCAGGAAGAAAAGAGAAACCCCTGTACAAAGGTGCTGCATAGTAGCATTGCAACAATATTCAACTGCATGGGATTTCATAAAGAAGATGCGATTTCCAAGAGAAATAAATGAAATCAATCACTATAAGGCAGCTGTTTCCTGCTTGCAGAAGGTAACATTACAAGTGAATAGGCAAGTAATGCAAAATACACAAAGAGGTCTCTTCTTTAGTCTTTCTTCCCATGTTCTTTCTCATTATGGCTACACACATTTCTTTGTCCAAGCTCCTCAGTTCAATTGCCAGTATAGTCCAACTGACTTTTGACTTTTGCCAGAAGAGACAAAGGAGCTTGGACTATACTGGCAATTGAACTGAGGAGAGAGAATCTAATTGCCTAATTACTAGAAATATGGAAGTTTAAGACTTGAGGCCAAGAAGAGGCAGCTAAAAATGTTCTCCAGAGTAAAACAGCAAATCAGAGGAAGCTGTAATACTCAGACACAATCACTAGATTTTTTAGTTTTAGTTTTGTTTGTTTGTGATTAATATATGTAAGACATGCCTGTAGTGAAGCCGTTCTACTTCAAGACACCTTTATTACACAAATTACACACAGGGTTTAAGTAAAATTATATGACTGCTTCTATATCAGTTCTAGCAGGTTTCTCTTCCCTCTCCCATTAGCCTCTTAGGAGATAATTCCCATCACAACGACTCAATTGTACTTCAAACATATGAGAACTATACTCTGCCTTTGCCATCCCCAGCAACTTTCAAACAAGCCTAACATGACCCAGTGGTGTTCCTGTCTCCAACAAAACCAGACCCAGGTCACATCCGGGCACCAAATCTGATATGAAGCTTTCGTTGAATAGCCCTGTCCCAAAACACTGATCAATGTAATAAAACATTCATCCCAGACAGTGAAAATAAAACAGCACAGTTTACTATCTCAAAGGTGCTTTTTTTCCTCCTTGAAACAAAATCATCTATTTTGTATATAAAAACTGATGCTGAGACTTTCTACAGAAGATAATGCAGGCAATTAAGTCTTCTGAACTTTCTGCACGATTTCATGGTGGATAATTTTAATGGATGTAAAATATTTGTCACTGAGAAAATTTTTTTTATTCCTTAAATGGGTTGACAGCTCCCAGGGAAAAAAGTAGAACTGGAATAACCCACCCAAACTGTACACCATCTCATCTACTGGGAATTACATTTGAGTTCCAGAAATAGTAACATTCTTTGTACTTGAGAACTTTGCTAGAAAATATCTCAGAAGCAATGGCATAGAAACGATGCACAATTTTAAGAGCTATAATTCAGATTTATTCCCCTGGCAAAAATATTCTCTAAAGGTGTATTTGAAGCTTCAAATACATCTGAGAAGCAGACAACAGTGCATCACCACAATTCAAACCACAAAAAGCATACAGACCCAGGAGACACAGAAAGGAGAAAGTTATACATCTCACAGATACTGAGATACCAGAGCACTCCACAGCCTTATAAAGAAAAAGGTACTTCATTGAAGACAGCACATTTGCACCCTTCAAATTAAAACACAACCTGTTTCAAGAGTCAACGAATCAAAATAATTTTCCATAAGATGTTAAGGTGTTGCAGTTTTTCCTGGTTGGGTTGTTGGTGTGGTTTTGGGTTGGTTTTTTTTTTTGTTGTTGTTGGTTTTTTTTTTGAGAGAAGGGATGGGGGGTATCTGGGTTTGGTTTCGGTTTGAGGTTTTTTTTATTGTTGGTGGATGTTTTTTGTTTACGTATGGATGATGTAAGATACAAGAAAAAGTCACGTACTTCAAATGACACATCAGCTTAATGAAGTAACTCAAGGAAATTTGCATCCAATTGTTAGTTGGGAATGATCTATGCTGAGACTGACCTTCCTCTGTCTGCCAGACCATCAACTTCTCTTTGGAAGCCCCACAAAAGAGTGCACTGTGCTGACCTCCAACAACCACTCTGACTAGATCAGCACATGAAACAGAACTTTAGATCAGCAGCAGGTCTCCCAGGTTCCCATGGTGCCACAGATTTACTAAATAGGATAACTATGTTGTAAAAAAAACCAAGTTCCTATGAGGGGAGAAAGGTTCCACAGCACCAAGCAGTGCAATATTTGAAACCTCCTAATCAAAGTGACAGTTTTCAAGTGCCATTTACAATGCCCTAATCTGGAAACATCCCAGCTAACCCATCTGATCAACTATTTCACAGATGGAAGCACTTGATGGCTAATTGGCAAGTCCATGATTCAAATAAAATAGCTATCTGCACTTCTTTTTCTATATTTCAAGTCAAGGTGTAAACACTCCTTAAAAGACATAGGTCAGCTCTGTCTCCCCCTCCCTTCCCACTGGAAATTTACCCCTTCCCCTTCGTCATGAAATATGTTAATTCAAAAATACAGAATCAGTTTTATTTTTCATCTATTGTACCAGAACAGTAGTCTGCACTAACAGAGGTTTGTAAATGAATATTTTCAAAAATCTATCAAGCAATGAAAAATTATTTCAAAAGCCTGTTTTAGAAGTGTCATTATTTCACTGCTTCCTATCACATCTGGATTCAGAAAAACAGTGTGTGCTAGTGTGGACAAGAACTTGCTTAACCTGAATTACTGGGGAGAGAAAGCTTGGCTACAAATACACTTAATTTGCTCACACCCTTTGCAGTGGGATTGCCTAATAGAGGCATATGTGGAACTGATTGCACCAGCAAACAATAGTTCAGCGTACAAAATGAAGAGGAGTGTTGCTCCAAACTCCTGCCTGCTACATAAGCAGACTGCTTTTACGTACCCCACAAACCTGTTCATTTGTCTGCAGCAAATGTACAATGCAAACCCAAGTACTAAAGCATTAGTGAAATTCTGTGGTAGGCAGTATTCCAGGGGGACAAACAGGGACAGATAGAAAGGAATGAATCAGGAAAGAGAAGATAAGTAGAACAGCCCAATATGGTAACAGGTAGAAGGAGAAAGGAGACCACATAAGTAAAGAAGAACAAGAGCATTGCCAAAATCTTAATTCCCATGAACAACAGGAGGAAAATTGAAGTAATAAGATTTTCTTTGAGACATCACTGCACTTCCAATCTTTTACATGATTTCTAATAGGCTTCAGTCATTCATTCACATTATTCATTTATCATGAGAACATAAATTCAAGACAAAACAAACTTATGGACCAGGTCTAAAACACCAGCCATGAAAGACACAAACAATTCCTGCATGAAGCAGTGTTCCAAAGGTCCTACTTTTGGCATCAAGCTCAAAACTAAACACAGGTACCTTGCCATACAATGAACACACAGTTAATGACCAAGTGCACTGCTACAAAATACTGTGAATGGCTTATGTGATGCCAAAAGTTGAAAGATTCTCTTCCCTTCTCCTCTCTTGACCACCTCCTGCCCTACTAAGACAGCCCTTTGTCCACCTGTGATTAAAAGAGAAGAAATGCGTCAAGAATTCTAAGCCACAAATCACTGGAAGGAAAGTTCACTGCTGAAGTATCAGTTTAAGATTACTTCCTTAAAGACTTGTTCATTAGCCATTTGAAGAGAGCCTTAGGGTAGATGGGATCTACCACTGGCCACCTCTGGACAACTGAAGGCAAATTAGCCCCTCAATAGCATCCTGAAGGAGTAAGAAGCAAGGAAAGAGAACCAAAGTTCAGAGTGGACTAAGAAATGAAAGCTTGAGAGATGAGTGACAGCAGTTCACAAGTATAATACACTATACCAAAAGACTTGAAAAGCATATTGCAAATACATGAATATAAAGTGCATTTGGGACAACATATCTGAGTTTGGATATTAAGAAGACCAAGAAAACCTAAATGAAACAAAAATCAGAAGAGGTAATTTTGCCAAGGGGTAATTGCCTAATTGCTGCTGAAGAAGCTAAAGCAAGTCACAGAGAAAGAATGCCTTGTCAGAGATCAAACAGGAGCTGTGCTGACCAGGCACCTGCTGGTACTTTAACATCAGTTACAAAGCAAATCAAACAAGACTCTCAGCAGACTTTATGTGATACAGTCTTCTTGCTAAGTAGACCCCAAGCTACAATAAAAAGAAATCTCCAAAGTACGTGATAAAATTACTTTGGAAATGCCTCTTTTTCTACCAGACTATATACACAGATGATTCTTATGCTGGCAAGAATGACTCAAGTCAGATGTTTTTTCTATGCTCAACCTTTAGAACAACTTTGACACAGCAAAAAGAAGAACAAAAAGCTTTGTACTGTTGTTTAAAACAATCTAGTGCAAACAAATGGTAATAACTTTGCTTTCTAGCATTACAAAATATATACAAGAAATACCTTCCTCCTCTCTTCTATCTTAAAGACATCTGTTTCACTCTGTGTTATCTCTCAAATATCATCAACTGATACTCAGAATAAAAGTGACCTTTGAAGGTCCATTGAAACAGTATTTTAAGAACATAAAAATAGTCTCTTTGAAAAGCCTTTCTGCTGATTCAATAAACCAAAAGCCTACAAATGTAGTCAAGACATCCACTGTAAGCAGCAACTTGAGTAAAGAGCAATTCAGTTTTATGCCTTTTTTTAATCCAACACATACTCATCAACTCATTTAAAAGACAATTCCATATTTAACCAAACACAGAGCAGCTTTGCAGGCCAAAGTTACCAGAGGAGTTCAGTGAGCTTCCTCTGAATGTTATGTTCTATTGTCTGCCACAATTTTCTAGCAAGCTTTAAGTTAAAGATGAAAAATTCAGAAATCAGCAGAGTTAACCGTAAATTTGAAAAACAGCTTTGATATGCGTCAAGTTCAGAGAGGACTAAGAAGTGAAAGCTTGAGAGATTAGACTGCACAGATGTTAAAAAAATGAAGAGTCATGAAGCAGGCTGGCAGCTCAGAGGAACAAGAGAAATAACTGTTTAAGAAAGTGAAACTAAAAATAGCTGAGGGCGGCTTGAAGATTCACTAAGAGAACGTGAATAGAATTTTAGCTTAAAAAGGGGGGGGAAAAAATTATGCACCAAAAGTTACAGCTTATTTGGCAAAACATCTAAAGTCTGCAGATCAGCCTGGACTATTTCACCAAATGCTTCAGTATTAAACTACTCCTGTAGTTATACTGGACCCAAACACATGACACACAACCAAAAGAAGCTTTGGGTTTATCAATTTCAACCATCCCAGAAGCAACCCTGCACACACATCATGAAGCTTAAGACATACAGAACTGATTCCTCCAGAAGAACAAGAGTCTGGATTTTCAATTAAGAAAGAGCCCAGGAGGCAGATGAGGAAACAGAGAAAGGCCAGCTACTGCAGACAACCAAAGGAAAGGACTACAAAGGAAATGACACTGCAGCCCATTCCTTAAGGAAATAATTCTTCCTATAGACCTTAAACAAAGAAGTTTCTAATTATTTTTCCCCTGTATCCAGAGTAATCAACAAAATGTAATCGGATCAGCTTGATTTTAGTTTTGAAGATTGCTGGCCATGCCAGATGATCAAGGAAAAAAGCACTAGTGCTTGCTGTAGAGGCAGGAGAAGCCATACAATGTGATCTCTCACTGCAACAGGACAGCAGACAGGGAGGCCTTTTTGCTGTGAGTAGTTGCAGAAGTGAGAACAATCAACAAGAGACACAACAAAAGACACATACAGGTAGCTACAACTACCCATAAGTGATAAATTCAATTTAAATTACCTCTTGAACTTTATGTATACTTCAGTGTCTCATAATGCCCCATTCACAATGTGATCCAAGAACTGAAATATATAATTTATGAAAGAGCAGCGGATATGCTTGGCCATGTAGAATAACCTTTATGTCCTGAAATTCTGTATCACTAGAAACAGGTTTATAAAAAAAAAATTATGCCTTTCCAATGCTTTTCAACTCAAACTTTAAAATGCTCAGACACAAAAAGATAAACATTCTGTAAACTTAGTGTCAACACAGGCAAAAAAAAAGGCGGGTTGTAACAAAAAGTTGCATACGCGTATAGAATCTCTGAGTCAAAGACTATTACTATGAACTCTGTTGTTCTGACACGGTTTTAAAATACAATAGTATAATAGAAGGAATACTTCAGCATTGATTAATTTTAAAGAAAAGATTGACAAGCTATATACTAACCTGTCCCAGTCCAGGCATACCTCCTCCCAGTCGCAGAAGTCTATCCATATTTCTAGAAAAACAGAAACAAAGGAAAAATGTTCCCAAGCTCGAAATGTTTACTAAATTGCTATCTATATAATTCACCTTCAGTCACTCAGTATGTCAAAAATATTGGTGGTAATTACAACACAACATCAGACTTCCTGTTAATTAACACCACATATTAATTCAAGAAGCTGTCTTCCATGCTAATTAACAGACTTTGTTTTATTGCTTTGGTTTTGGGTTATCCCCATTTCTGAAGATGAACACTCTTGTCAAACTTCTCAAAACTTTCCCATCATTCAATTAATTGGGGGATTTTTCCTGCTGATGATCAGCACCTACGGCCAGAAAATTCCTAAAACGTATTGGATATACAATCGAATTTACTTTAGTTTGCTCAGACATCATCAATAAAAATCTTAAAATAAGGATTTTAGCATCCTCATTAGTAAGTTCCGTGCTAATTAACTTACAGCCTGTCAGTTATCATCAAAACTACATGTGAAAGACACTAAGCAGATTATGGATCTCTGAATTAGCATCAAAAGCTCTTTTTTAATGAACTCATTATACTAAAAGAAATACTGTAAAGTAAACATTTAATGTGTATATAGTAAGAAGACTAGTGACAGTACAGTCATTTAATACATTTCCAGTGTTGCATGTGCCATTGCTTATGTGAAAGATTATTCCAATCAATGAAACATCTCACTCAAAAAAAAAAAAAAAATAGCATCAGTTTATGTGTCTTGTAACTTTCACGGGGGTGATCCTCAGGAATAAAGGCTGTTGAGGTGCCCAACCAAAAAAAACTACACTGATGTTTTTTTCTTCAGTTTCTTCACTTTCTATTGTTGAAAAGACATCTACAATTTCATGGTGGATGCCTAAGTACAGGTTCTGACCCAGTTTTAACAGAACTTTACTATGCTTACTTGGCTTTTTCAACTTACCTCTCTGCAACAAGACTTACGGATAAAATGAAAAAAAAAAGCCTGCTGAATAATAATTTTTAAACAGCTGTTTTCAGCAAATCAAGCAATTTCCAAGGTTTACAGAAATCAGAAAATTTTGCTGGCTTATTTTATTTGTGAAATAAAAGATACAAAGTACAGCATCGAAAGCTATGGTCTTAATTAGACAACAAAGTTTGTTTAGGTGATATAAAAGCAGTTGTGAACACCAAGTATGATTTCCAAAATCCTCCAAGTGGTGTTACATTACACATAAGAGAATTATATAAATGATTTGAGATTATAGTAACAGTAGTAATTCAATAGCCTTCGTTTGAAAGTAATTATGCAAAATAACCTGAAAAATACACTTGCTTTGTATATGAAAAAATCTTCATGTTGAAGGAGAATGTCACCATCATCTTCGTAATTTCTTCTGATATTTGCTAGAATTTTTACTGGCTAAAGACTAACAGGCTTTAAGTGAGTATAAGTTTAAAACGAATTGTTTAAGCTCCAAAACACACAAAGAAGTAGCAGTTTACTTCCTACTTCAATAACTTCGTAACGCTATCCAAGATACAGTAATCAGAAATACTTGCTCTACTTGCTAAGTTCACTTTCCCAGTTCAATGAACTACCAGGCTATTAGTTTAATGTGATTAACTCTCTTGATTTTGTAAAACCTGCAAACCCAACAAGTGCAGCCTCACCTAGCAGTAAGTACTTTCTTAAAGCTCCACTGGCACCCTATAAATTTAAAGAAGTTTATTAAAGAGTCAGTGGTTATGCTTCACTTTTTCAGTAAGTCATTGACATAAAGCTTTTTTTTTTTAGAGGCAAAAGCTGCACACAGTGTACATGCTTTTCTATCCTGAACTACAATAAATTCCAAATCAAGTTGGAGGATTTCCTTGGAAAGGTTAAGTTGCTGTTTAAAGATATTATGTAAGCATATGTTAAATGGCTTCAATAAAACAGTCACAATGTTACCACAAATCAACGCCAACTACAGTTCGTTTTACCCCTCTGTTGTAGATACTCCTCCCTTGAAACCCACAACGATTCATCTTCCATGACACTAAAGAGGGCTGAAGAGTAACTGAGAAGTAGGTTTAAGCTAATAAAACTATTATTTTAATCCATCACGATTGTTCATTTATTTTAAGAAACTTTTAAGTCTCTACAAATGGTAACCCTAAAACTGGTAATTCTGACAACTACAGTAACTTCCATAAGCTGATGAGGTACATTACCTATGTACATTCAAGAAATAACATTAAATAACAAATCCTATAACACAAGTGAAATGCAATAGCTAATGTGTTAAACAAACTGATTATTTATCAGTGTAACTTTACGACAAAATCTCATTGCCTTACTGGAGGGATGGAACATTTCCTAAAGACCAGTCATGGAACTGAGATATTCAGGTTTTCAAGACAGCAGCATAGCCAGAAAGTCTCCAAAACACAGTTCTAGATGCACTGCAAATTACTTCACTAGCCCCATGACTCTAACTCTTGTTAGAGTTTTGGCAAGTAATGCTTTATTTGCCTATTTTTATCAGAATATGTTTTAGTAGGCTATAGTATATATGGACCTAAACATATTTCCTTACTCAGATGTATAAACATCTGAAGAATTGAGACTGAGAATCAAAACCATATCTAAATATAATTTCAGCCACAAACTCAATTTCAGAAACAATGCTTTTGTAAACCTTAAAACAGCTTAAGTAAAATTTTTAATTATTAATGAAGATAACTTTAGCTTTTACAAATAAAGCAGCTAAACATTTCTAACCTGGTGCTCAGCAAGAGTGGTCACAGAACAAACTTGGCAGCAGCTTCCGCTTTTTGACTGCAAAGATGACACCAGTAGGTCTCTTTCCTGTAGAATGAAGTAGAAAGGCGGAAACCCAACAAAATTTAGAAACAGTAGCACATGTAAAAAGAAATGTTACATTGATAAGCCACAAAAGGACAAGGCACCATTGAAGAATAACCCAAAGAACGTTTACTGTTTTTTTTTTCCTTTTACCATACAATCCCTTGAAGTGGTACATGCTCAAGAATCCATAATACTGCAAGAAGCTTCCAACTATCTCAAAATTACATGTCAAAATATTTTATTAATTCATTTAAGCAATTTAAAACTAATCTACCATTTAAAATGCCATTAGAAACCATGGTCTTTTTTTTACTATTTCAGAAGCTCTTGCTGTAGCTATGATTCCCTAAGCACCAAGGGTAAGAGCAGCCTGCAGGTACAGAAAGTTTCCCTGTTTATTTCTGCAAGAGCAGTTAGTGTGACTGGAAAAGTCGCAAAGACCTTTAGGTTTGCCTGGGTTCAGGTTGAGAAAGGCTGCTTCACATTCAATTTAGGAGTTAAAATTCCCGTTCTCGTCCCTGAGAATACTGCCCATTAATTGCATCCACTCAATCATTTGTGGAGCAGTGTTTTAAAACAGATCTGTGAAATGATCTGTGGCCGTGATTTGATAGACATTTTTTTCAATGTCAGTGGTAACATAAGGAGCAATGAAGAAGCTGCTGCTGCTCACCAACTTGATGCTGCTTTCTCAGTACTGCCAGGACAGCCATTTGTGCAGCCCTGCAGCAAACTGAGGCTACCAGAAATGCTGGGTTTAACCTTGTTCACTTCTCTGAGAGGCTTCACGCTGCATCCCAGAAATAGTTGTCTTGGCATAACAGAAAAAGAGGTCTTAGAAAAGCTGATTGCTTCTAACACTAATACAGGTTCCAGAAGACATTTCCGTCAAATCATTCTTTAAGCTAAAGCTGCCCAAAGAATGTCTGTTGATTTTGGGGGTTGGTTTCAGGATTTTTTTTTTTGAGTAGGGGGGTTTGTTTTGTTTTTTAGTAACTGAGGAAATTTAACAGAGACCTTTTTGAACCTCATCTCAAAGCACAAGAGTAAAGGAAGATGTGTTCACCTTCCCAGAAAGTTGGAAGGGAAAGAACAAATCAGAGTTTCTCACTGCTGGCAGGCTGGAGTGGGAATCACTAACAAGTCAAATGGGAAGTTACTATCCTTCTGCCAGAAGGAAATTATCCAGGAGAGACCACAAGGGCCAGCAGCACAGGCTACAACAGAACTGCAGCCTCTTCTTCAACCACGCTTGACTTATTTACCTTTAGCCACTTGAACACCCAGTGGTCTTGCATTTCCTTAACCACTTACTACATGGATATGAAAGAAACAAATCTCTGTGAGCTTGGTCCATTCCCCATGGATGCACACACATAAGCCACAGCTACAAAGTGCAAAAAGTTTCACTAGCTCCACAACTAGATTAGCAACTTATCTGTTGGTTTTTCCCCTATACTTGCACACAAACATATTCTTACATTATATTTACATATAATTAAAAGCCATAAAAGTAAACAAACAAGTCACAGTAAAGCTCACCTCTTTTCCTTCCTAAGTTGGCAAAAAGTATTTTGATACTGTTTTCTTCTGTCTGCAAGGAAGAGTTAACAGTCTCTGTTTAAAGGGAAACTTTAAGGAAGCAAATGTATCAAATCACTCCATATCAGAAAAAACACAGAAGGATGGTTATCATAATAAACTTGCATTTTGGTGCACCGCAGGATTTGGATGACATGCACTCATCATTGAAATCAATACGGTCATGAATGGCTTAAAAAAAGGAATTAAATAGCCTCTCTGCATATGTATGTCCATGACTGGAAATACCATAACTAAAAAAAACCTTGGACACAGGATGGCATTTAAAAATCCAAACTTTCATTACCGCAATTTTGATTAACTGTCCTTGCCTCAAAAGGGAAAAATGGAGGATATTAATAATGCAGTGAAAGTATAGACAGAGCATCTCAAAACTGATCTCAAAACAGAAATTTTAAAACCCATGTCTAATATTTGCTCCTAACACTACTGTTAGGTAACTGTAATAATTGGAAAGAGTTGCCCATTTGGAGAGCTGTGATTCACCATTCAAGTATTTTCAAGTCATTTAAATTATGCCTTTCAATAATGAAAACATTTTTTCCTAGGTACCATTGCAAGGAAGTTATATAAAAGGATTATGTACAAATGTGTATACACATATAGGTATAAGCCAATAGCTACTGTGTTTAGACTTGGCATGTTTCAGCATGTATTTTGAAATCAACTTGAAACAGTCTTAAATTACTCTATCTCCTTGCATGACACATATGAGTTTCACACTACAGTGCACTATTTTTATCTAGCATTAACACTCCACAATGTGATCCCTCAATGAAAGAGGGTTCTCCAGGTTTGGCAACTTTTGAGTTAGTAACGAAATAAATATCAAAATCAGCTTTGACTTACACAGAGAACAATGGCTACTAAACTGCCCTATTAGTGGAGAGTGTAACAGGCTACACGCAGGTGACAGCAATTTACTTTGCAATTTGTACACTGAGTGACTTGATACAAATCATTTCATCTTCAGTAACTCAGTTTCTCCACCTGAGACTGCATAACAAGCTTTGTACAAGCACTTCCAGATCTCCTGTTGAGGAGTTATACGCAGCAGATGATCAAAAATTTTATTAATTGCAACTAAAAAAGTAGCTCAAGGTTTTTGGTGCAACTGCAATCATTTCAGCTTCACTAGGGATGATAAACAGCTAAAAAAGTAAATCAGTTGAGAAATTGCACCTGGCAGAAAAACATCATTTCACCAAGAAAAGAACAAAAACCACTGCAGTTAAAGTCATTAAACCTGAACAGAGACTTCACATGTTAAAAGGCTGAGGGGGGGCCTTTTCTTTCTATACATTTTGTATGAAAGATAAAAAAAGGCAGATGTCACCATCAATTCTAAGTAATCTGCTCATTAAATCTAGAGTTTAATCATGTCATGCATCAATGTAGTCTCAATAGTGCAAGTCCAGTAAGTTACATGACTCTTGCTTTTGCAACATGCTCCGTTCTGTAAACCCAGACCCTGTTTTGGATCACATAGGCCTGAATCTCAATAGACCCGAGCTTGACCAGGTTTGTGGGTCAGCTTCCCAGACTCTGCTTTCTGACTTCCAGAAGCACAGCAAACCTAATTCTACTACATTCATTGCTGACCTGGAGTTACTTCAGTAACACAGTTTCAAACAGACTGCTTTAAAGCTACTGAAGTACATTCACTTAAAACTTACAGATAAGCAAGTATTCATTAGCAAGCTGCATGACCACAGAAACCAGTAGAATTAATTTGATGCAATATATGAAGTAATGGCCTTCTCTGAAACCTGCAGATAGGCAAGTAAACACACAACTATTGTGGAACTATCCTGTAGTCCAGCAAGTACTCATCATACCAGTTCTCAATTACTCAAGGTGTCCTTAACACCTGCCCTTTCTCATCATCCTAGATGTTACAAGGTAGTTGCAGGTACTACTAGTTTATACTTCATAATTCTTGTCAGAAGTTAATCACTTCCAAGAAAATTGACAAACTAATTTATATGCTGATATTATTTAATACTATTTTTAAAGTATTCTCTAACTTATAATGTTCTAAAGCATAGTTTTCAAATTAGTATCACTGAAATGGCATGTTACAACTGACGATGGAACACATTTCCCATTAAGCTACAAACCCTGTTGCTCCAAGTCTCACTAAGTGATTCTGAAGCAATTCATATGCAAGCCAATTTCTGAATTTCTTCACAAAGATAATTTTCTCTGTCTCAGTAAGGCCACTAACAGTGAATGCTCTGCTCCTCAGAATTTTCTTCCAACTTTACTCCCTACCTGAGGCATACAGGAAACCTTGGACTCCCAGGGCTGACAGCTTCAAGATGAACACAATTCTATCAGACTTTTCAGCTCGCCTAGTACCATTCAGTTATATATAGCTTTGAGATACATTTACATTAAATTTCTTTTTAAAAAGTAAATCTCAATCCCTGCTGGTTTCCTGTTTTCCCATAGTATACCGAAAACAACTGCAACTTTAAGACATGACGCCAGCACACAACCATATTTGTCAACTGTTTACAAGTACCCAACTATATCACACAAACTTGTTACAAAAAACAATACTTAAGTCAGCTACATACTTGGAATAGCGCTGATAATTTTTGATTATCGCTCCTTTTCTACTTAATTCTGCTTCCTTCCCTTTCAGGTATCCCAGGCAGAGCTTCGCCTTCACTTTCCCCCGTCCCGCTCTAACATGAGCTGCACCGCCGGAGATCGTGGCAATGCTGCACCCGGGAGCAGCAGCGCTGCCGTCCGTGCGGCGCCTCTGACGGGGCTCAGAGCTCTGCTGCTGCCGCCCGCAGCACGG
>JAHLSL010000067.1:3658965-3679298 GCA_025920805.1 Petroica traversi
TCCCGGTTCACAGGGCACCCGGCTGCGGCTTCCGGCCCCGCGGCTGCCGGGGAGGGGCTTCGGAGAGCCGAGACCTCCGGAGGGGCGCGGCCTGCGGGTGCAGCGGGCCGAAGTGAAAGGCTTTAGGCTGCTGTGATGTAAAGTGCTGTGGGTTTACTGTGTCCCTTTGCAAGCGAATGTCACCAGTGCTGAAACAATGACACGATAGGATGGCAGAAGAACCGGCAAATGAGTCATCAAATCAATAAAAGAATGATTACTGTAACAGGAACGGTACCACATTCACTCCTCTCAAAAACAGTTAATGGAAAATACGAGAATTTAGAGAAGTGAAATATGAGTGGCTGTATGTATAAAACCAGCACAAGCAGAAATGGAAAAGCCTGAGAATGTTGGCCAAAGATAATAGGGCGGTAGTTACATGAAATCATGCATGCTGATGGATGATGCGAACTTTTCTGTTGCAAACAGAGAAGCAAATTAGAATTTCTATTACTCTTAGGTTAACTCTGGAGCAAAAACTCTGCTGTGAATTAAAAGAGCAAAACACAAGGCCAAAGGAGTTCAATACCAGAGAGCAAGCTGTGGATCTCAATGTCCTTTATGAACTTACTATGGCTAACACAATAAAAATTTTTAGAAGTTGATTTATATGTAGTTACTGAAATGCTGCAAGTATTTTAGAAAGTGTTGGGACAGCTTGAGGCCCTATACAAGCAATTTATTAGGACTCCATGTAGAGTTTCTGCCATGAATAACCAAGAAGAGCATCATGGTTTATTTGAAAGCTCCTTTAAAGACCGAGAATGTAATGTTAGAAGATGATCAACATTTCCTGCTCAAAGACCAACTACATGGAAGTGGGTGAAAAGGTACTAAGTACTAAATTACATGGAAATCACCTCATGTATAGTCACCTCTTCCACAACACTTCAGCAGACACAGAAGTCTTAGGTGTTTTTATATCATGAAGTACAAAATGAATCCAAGGAAAGAGCCATTATATGGTGTTCTGCTTTTTAAGAGGGGCAATGTTTTTGAAAAGCTAATTAATGATCTCTTCCATTTTGTTTTCGGATTTTTACTAGGCTGAGGGGATCTCAAAAGTTAAAATTTCCAAAAGATTCTTTAAAAGCTTAAAGGTTTAAAATGTGTTTTAAGTTGTGGCTCAGTACTTTCTTTTTCACGTTATTTATGGGAAAGCTATTTGTGTAAATTATTGGTGCACCCACAGCCAACTTACTCAAAAACAAAGAATAAAACCTGTGTGTGTCTGTCTGGTGTATATGCTTATCTGTGTATGTTTGTCCCAAACAGAAGAAGTCTTGCATCCTGCATCAAACAGGCTGTTACAGTTCATCCTGTTTTAACCTGGCAAAACTTAGCTCCTATAGACTTGGGACTGTATTTTGAGACTTACGCATGTCTTAACATTCTCAAAAGTCATTATAACAATTATGTGGTCTTTTGGATTAAATTAATGAAGTAAAGTATTAATTCAATGAATTGAAATGCATTATATATTTTGCTGGTTTGTACCATGATCCTTTTATTCCTCCATGTTCACTGGAACTCTGACACTTTAAGGAGAAATACCCATTATGTTTGGGTTCTTACTCTGCAGTGATGTGTCTTTAAAGTACCCTGCATTTCTGAAAAAAGAAAGAAACACACATATTTATTTGTGGAAAGGGAGCATTTCTCTGGGTTAATAAGAGTCTGGTCTAATAAGGAAAAACAACATAGTTAAATCTTTATAATATGCCTATACCCACTGACTTAAATGAGCAATGGCATTTCAAACCATTTGAAGATTTGGCCCTTCTTTGAAATACAAAGTGAAACAGACTTTCATTGTTATTCCTAATTACATTTCAAGTCATAGTATTGACTTCTTAAATATATACATTTATTGAAATTTCATAAATAAATATAGTTACAGAAAAAGAAAAAAGGAGAAAATAGGAGAAATATTTACACTAGAAAGTATAGTGAATTAATTGGATATATAGAGGCAGTATCATGGTTGGAACTTATGACAGATGGTATTTTATATTTTTATATAAAAAAGATATATTCTTAATCGTATATGTCAAAGAAAAGAGACCATATGTTGTTAAACACTTCCAAATTGTCATTTAATCTGAAGGGCACTCTCTCGCATGCTACTGAATCCCTCATTGTTTTGGTGTAACCAGTGCTAATCTGTAGAAGATTTTATTGATTGATTCGCAGTAATGTGGTGCAAGACAATGTTCAAGGGTTTTTCCCTTTTTTATTACTTGGATGGCCCTCATTAGTGGTAAAACCAAGCTTTGATTGGACCATGGTTTCCCTGTGCTAACTTGTCCTTGTTTGTAGTGTAGTGATCAACAGAAATCAGACTTGCTAAGAGATCACATCATTTTTTCCTAACTCCTGGTATATAGTTTTCCCTTCAAAGCTGTTTGTGATTGGATTAAAGCAGCAATCTTGCTGAAGCTCTGTAATTAAATAATTCAATTTTGCGTGGCTAAGTGGCAAAATTTAAGAGTGGTGTGTAGAACATGAAGAATGCACTGAGAGATTGGACACAATTTTCTGGCAAGTCATATATGTACAGTGCTGATTGTGGTAGGACAAGGACAGGAGGAATTCTCCAGGACCGAGTAATAATAATAAAAAAAAAAAAAAAATCAACTCCAAAAAACCCAAACAAGCCCAACAGATACAGTTTCAGAAAGCCTGGTGTTAGAATACCTGATGCCCTGTGGATTGAACAAAACATTGGGTTGTGGATATTTTTATTTTCTATGTTTGAATATGTAGAACAGAGCATGTGGAATGAATATACATCAAGGAGTACAAGAGCTGACATCATCATTGTGAGAGGGTAATAGAGCCAGAATCACACTATTTTATTTATTTATTTTATTGATTGATTGGTTGATTTAGGACTGTGTTTGGTAGTTATACACTGAAAAAGTAATGAAGGAACAATAGTGTTTTAAATTGCAGCCTTTCACCCTGATAATGGACTGGAACTCTGCCTTGGCAAACCTGTAAATGGGGAAATGGTTTCTTCTGTTATCCTTGGCAAGCACTCACTCAGTTAGAAGTGCTCATGGTGACCTCTGTGGCATCCCCAACAGCTTGTACAATGCTTGATCAACTCCTTGCTGCATGCAGAGTAATAGCAAGTCTTGTCACAAACAATGAATAAAATTTTACAGGATTAGTTAAAGATAGTATATGAGTGAGATTACTTTTTTTAGACTCCTTAACAATTCTACAATCAGCTGCAGAAGGCTGTTAGAGGCTTGAAAGAGGCTTCATTAATCATGAAACATATGATTATTGAAAACCTGCAAACAAAACTATTTGCATCTCTTTCAGAGCACAGACCTGCCCATTAAAGTATGACAAGTATAAAGTCAGTTTAATTTGAGTGAGAAGAATGGTAACAATGTATTTGGATATAATCCATCCCAGTTAAGAAGGGAGAGGATATTAAGAGAGCGAAAATTCCTTACAGCAAGCCATAAACACAGCCCCAGCCCCGCTCCAGTTGGTGCCAAAAGATCTTGTTTATGTTGGAAATTTCACCAGCCAATACAAGTTTCACATGCAGTCCTAAAGGAAACTGGACTTTGTCTTTTTAAGTCTATTTAAAGTGATGGCTGAGTTGTGAGAACTATCTACAAACCATCTGGAGAAGATAAGGCCAAGAAAAAAATCAGTCTTGCTGGAAATGCTTGTGTTGGGGGTGTCTATGGAAAATTTTTATGAGGAAACAGAGAAGTGGGTTTGTGTCCCTGGCAATTGCAAAGGTGCTACTCTGTGAGAGACAGTTTATTTAAATAACTGTGTAGAAGACTGTAAATTGAAAACTGTAAATTAAGAGAAAGGTGGTATGTAAAGTGGACATACTGTGGGCTTTTTCTGGATTGCTGTGGGATGGAACAATACTACACCTTTCCCCCCCCCCCCCCTTTATTCAGTGGGAGGATTTCCCTTTATTTGTGACACAATAAAAATTTATTTTACACTTCCTTTAGTACTTTAGATATTTCTGATTGGACTGAAATATTGTTTTTATAGAAATTCTGTGTAATTGGTGTAATGTTTTTCACCAATTTCAGGTAGTGAGAGCTAACCAATAAAGACAATTTCAATTATTTCTGTGGTTATGTCGGTGTTAGGGAGTACTATAGACTAAGAGGAGTAAATGTGTGGAGCTAAAAAGGCAATCATGATGCATTTCTTTCAGCATTTTCTACTTTGGATAGCTTTACTTGTGTCCCATAGGGTGAATGCCCATTTGCAACCAAATTGCATTAAGCATGTTTCTGCTCTGCCATTTATCAATGAGATAATCTACTTCCAGCAATCCCAAACAGCTTCATGGAGCAAACGAAAGCACCAAACTGCTTTGAGAGTTTTCCTTTAAATGCACACTCTGGATGCTAACTTAAACAATCATGCATGATATGTATCATCTTTTTTTTTTTTCCCCCAAGAATTAACCAACAATGTGTAAAGATAACATGGCAGAAAGCTGGAGAAGAGTGAAATAAAATAGTAGAAGGTGAAGTCCTCCACATTGCTACACATGGCATGCCCAAAGCACTGGGTATATACAATATGTTCTATGGAGAGCCTGAGGGACCTGTAAACTGCTAGATAAAAACCCATTCAGTGAATATTTTGATCCTCACAAGAATGTCACTTGGGAAAGGCACATTTTTTACAAGAAACCAGCTGCCAGATGAGACCATTGACCATTGTTAAGATCTTTAAAATAAAGCCAAGTAATGTGAATTGGAGCAGTTAACAGATGGATGAATTACTTGTGATATAAGTGATAACCAAGTCAAAGCAAGGTGAGAAAAGGACTTGACATTGCAAAGAACAGCGGATATTTGCAGGGCTAGTAAAGACTGCTTCCCAAATAAAAGTGTTAGCTAGTGGTGAAAGAACTGGAGTGTAGCTAATTAAAAATGCATACCAAAGCATAAAGAGAGAATACAAGGGTAAACAAATGGCAGAGACCAGACTTGTTTTCAATAGATGTAAAATCAATCACAACATGGTGAAAAGGTCCTACACAAGAGGTTCGGTGTCCTGTATACAATGAAAGCAGCCATTTTGCCAAAATTAAATTGCTTTCAACTCAACTTGTAAAGATCTGCCTAAGAAAAGCTATCTGTGACTGCGCTGCTTGGGACATAACGGGTGACAACGGTGACTACAATGGCTGATTAAAAGGATGGTAGGGATGATACTATTCTATAAAATCAGATTTTTTCTGGGCAAGAACATTTACTTTTGAAATTATCTCACAAACAGGATTGCAGTTTGCAGATTCTGGAAATTCTCTGAAGACACAGAAGTAATGAAGAATTCCTAAATAATTTCATTCCACAGAGTTCTACATAAATGAAATAATCTACAGAGATTACATTACCCTACTAATTTGAATAAAGAGAATAAAGTATTTGCAGTCTTGATGTCTCTATGAAACAAAGTTGTGTTCTTCATTTTTAATTTACCCTGTTACTTAGGATGTGAGGAATCTGTACTCTCTATTTGAATAGAAAGTGGAGCTAAATACAAAATAATGTATCTAATTTAGACATTAAATTTGTGACTTCTAAACAGTCTTCAGAATAATGAAAGCTGTCAATCAGATATATTGACTCTTCTCTTTAGGGTGGTTTCAGTTCTTGCATCCTCAAGATACACCCCATGGCATTTTTTTCTCTTCATTACCCTGGCTTTTTTTTTTTTGTGTCGTCCTTCAGAGAATTCTCGACTGTCCTTATAAACATTAAATCATGGAGCCCAGTTTTTCGGAGATAATACAAATTATTAATAGCTAGCTAAGACAAACTAGATATTTCTCCTTCTTGATTGGTTTAGAAAAATAGCTATTTTATTGCTTAAACATATATGTGATACTTCAGTCAGTTCAGCTCTTTGAAAGACAAGGCATAGGTAGAAGGAGAAGGAAAACAAAATATAGCATAATTGTTTTTTGACTGTGCACACTCTGCGGGGTTGTGATCATGCCTTGTTCTCTGTGTTGATCACAGAAAAAATACTAGAAGTACATAGAAAAGGTTAGTTTAATTCTTGTAGTACCCAAATTGTCAGAAATGTGATTCTTCCTGACTTCATTACACTGAATAGGCAAGCTTCTTACAAATGCTGAGAGAAATGTAATTTGGATAGGCACAGTACTTGCAATTGCCAATAAACTGTTCAGGTAAGGCTATATCCTTACCTTATATACACTGCCTATGTGCCATAAATAAATACAGTAGCAAATTATCTCATCTCACTGGCTTACTTGATTCACTTTATTAAAGGCTATAAACTGACTTTAATTATATGTTGTGACAGTTGGTATTTGGAGACCTAAATATTTGGGTCCATGTGGTGGCAGTTTTAGTCTCCATTGGAGAAGGGATCTGGAGAAGCTTTTAGTACTCTCCAGAATTCTAATTTCAACCATTTTAAAAAAAAATTCATGTGTCTTCAGATTCTTTTATACATTTAGGAGGTCATGATTCTTTTAGTTTGACTACTAAACACATTTTTTTCCCTGTCTTATTCCAGGTCCAGAGATCATTTCAAGCACCAATTGAACCTAAGCCTTTTCTCTGCAAAGGCAGGATGTGGAAAATGCAATGCATTCCAGATATTTTTTGCTAAGATGATCAAAGAGTGAGACATTTTATCCATGCAGAAAAGGTGGATGCAAATATTTCACTTGCACATGCTATCGTTTTATAAAATTATTTACAATTTTTTTTTAATTCCCGAGAACTGATAGGGCAACTCTCAGTGCTTAAGGCATTTATTTGTTCTTTGAATACTTAATTTAATTTAATTTCATT
This sequence comes from Petroica traversi, assembly GCA_025920805.1. Taxonomy (NCBI): domain Eukaryota; kingdom Metazoa; phylum Chordata; class Aves; order Passeriformes; family Petroicidae; genus Petroica; species Petroica traversi. The sequence continues at coordinate 3,665,847 of JAHLSL010000067.1, forward strand.
TAAACTTTATTTTACTATTTTATTTCATATTTAGTTACTGTGTTAAGAAGAGTAAGTATGATTCCCTTGTTTATTCTTGCTGTTTAACTATTAATCTCCACTGCACTGTCTAAGTTATTATATTTTGTTTCATGGATAAAAATCAGTCTAAATCCAGGTAGGAGGAATATTCAAGACAAAAGTAGATACAAAAGCTTGTTGTATTTGAATAAAAATATTGAAACCAGATAATGAAAAATGAATATTCATTAGGTCTTATAAATTGTTTTGATGCTGGTATATAAGTTGCTTGGTTGTTAAAATGTAATACAAGACACATTAATTAATTCTGGTATGGAGTCTTTTGAAGAAAGTGGATTTGAATTATTATAGTGGAGAAATATCTTGAATTGTCTTAAGACCACTGATTTTTCTACCTACCTGATTAAGTCCAAGTAACTGGTTTAATATCCCAGATAACTTAATGCAATAACTTAAATGGCCGGTTACTGAAGTCCAAGAAAGTACTTCAGTATCTGCTACCTAGTTTTGGTTGTATTCACACTTGATACTAGCTCAAACCTTAAAGTTTGCTTTGGCTCTCGTTTTATTTCCAAGTATATATGTCAGTATGTGGCAGTAGTTTTCAATCTCTTTTGAGTTGGGAAGTTATAAAAATTTCAGAGTATGAGGAATTGCATCAGAATCATAGTTTGAGGACAAAGAGTATTCCACAGACACTTTTTGACCATAGCCCACAGGTCACAAAGTTAATATGAGCACTTAATTTTAAAATCCTTTGGAGTAGTTGACTAGTTTTCATATATATGTTTAATATATCTGAAATATAATATGGTTATTCATATGGCATATTTGAAATAGGGAATTTAGGGCGGAATAAATGCAATTGTGCTGATCTCGATAATCTTTTTCTAACAGCAGTTATACTCCATAGTAACTCCCTCATGCCACAGAACCTTATACTATTTTTGTGTGTTTTAGGAGATTGGAGTTTTTGACTAATGTTTGTATACTTAAAGCTTACACTGTTGTCCTTTTGTGGTACCCTTCTCAGTATTAGTCCAACCTGCCAATGCAATTATTTGCTCTTTTCAGCTTAATTTTGCACTCGTTATTGAGAACCTTTCCTTTCTCCACAGAACCTTGATATAAAAATTAATTAAATTACACATTTCCAATTTACCTGGAAAAATATGTTTAAGCATAATCTCCTCTAGCTAACAATTACCTTTTAGATTCAACATCCTTCACTTGTTATTTTCAGGAACTGTGGATAGCCTCTAAAAATCATCAATCCTTTGTTGCATATTTCTTTATGAGCACAGATGCTTACAGCATCTATCGAGTGACTGTAAATAACATCATTTTTAATTAGAAATGCGCTGATTTAAAACTGCCTGCTCATCTTAGCTCCATCTTTCAGGTAACTGGAGCTGCTAATTACTTTCAAAAACCCAGGTCAAATGGTCAGTGTCTGAATTCATTAACCACTCAGCAAAATATCTCTCTCTCTCTAAAAATGAGGAAAACTTAACAAGTATTTTTAAAGGTCAAATGTTGTGCTCCACTTTACCCATTGACTTTGTTCTTGGTAATAGATCTGGGATTCTGTAGTAGTAGTAATACACAAATAGTTAATATTGTTTAAATAAGTGGTATATAAACTAGCTCTATTCCTTTGTAATGGAAGACAGCAAAATATACTGATAACAGTGTACATAAGCAGTAACCTTTTAAGATCTCCATCCCTCTGAAAAACATTCAAATCCAGTTCATTCAAATCTTCTTCATGCAATCTTTTATGTATTTATTTCTCAAAAAAGGAGAAATAATTACCAGTAGTGATCATCACATGTAGTCTATCAATTAATGTGTTCAAATAAGCATAAGAATTTTGTCTAAAGTCCAGGTATTTTAAACCATTTCTTCTGACCACCTGTATGGGACACAATTTTTAAGGAAATGTTTTCTAATTTTTATGAAAATAGTTTGAGGCTATGGTAGCTCTTTACTTTTGCTGAAAATATGGGAATTGTCCAGTCTAGAGCTGTACTTTTATGTGACTGATATTGTTAGGCACGCAAATATTTAAGGAACAATTTTATAAATGTAAACCACTCTAACTGTCTTGAAGCATAAGAATAGGCTGCCCACTGTGTGAAAAGTAATTGTGGTTTGAATTATTTGAAAATATTTTTGATATTGCTGTTAGTTTTCAAACAACCATTATACTTTAAGTTGGTGAGTTATTAACATGGTGTAGGTCTTTTTAATTTTGTGGTACTTTTTTCAGGTCTTTATTTCCTGAACATTTATTTAACTTTGTTCACTGCTTATCAGTAAAGTTCTAGCTAGTTTAGATACTTCCATCTTGTAATTGAAACTTGGTTTCAGATATACTGGGTTGAAGTGGATTATGTTCATGCCATCAATAAAATACTGTAAGGTTTTTTACTCTGCTTTTGTGTTATTGTAATTATGTGCTGTGATGATGTAGTTAAGTTTTGTTTCTCATTGCTTCTAGCATTTTTACTACACAAATAGAAAAAAAACCTTAATATCAAGTCTTTCTTGTGACAGAAAAAGCTGCTATCTCTTATATTTTGAATGAAGTGGTATTTTTGTGGAGGAAAAACTTAAAATTGGGCATTTAGATATTTTGCGTCTTGAGGTCTTTGTCATTTTAGTAGTTGAAGAAAGAGAGTGCTTTTTTCCACCAGAAGCTAAGAGTGCTAAATATACTCTTTCATAGAGCTCACTGAAGAACAATAGTTTTATTTTTACATTGACTGATGCCAGTAGGAGGGGAAGGCATGTATGCAGGATTGGATGCAAATTGATTTCATGTTTTCATGAATTATATATTTATATTTCTTTGGAAAAAATGGTTCAGGTACATCTTCAAACACAAAGCTGTGAATAATGCTGTCTTTCCCTTCTGAGTTACAACTGTGTTCTGTGTGACTCAAGCCATCCTTGCATAAACATCCTACAAGGAACAACATAGAATCATTTAGGTTGGAGAAGACCCCTGATATTGAGTCCAACAGTTAACCTAACACCGTCACTACTAAACCATATCCTCAAGGGCTACATCAACATGATTTTTGATCAGTGATTCCACCAATGCCTTGGGCATCCTATTTCAGTGCTTGGTCATGCTTTCAATGATAACATTTTTCCTAATATTTTCCCAATATCCAATCTAAACCTTCCATGCCATAGCATGAGACCAGTGTTTGGCCTTATTGGTCTGTATTTGCTCACTATTGGTGTTTAGAACTGAGGCATTCCAGAGTGGCATGAACATCTCAATTGGCAGTCCTCTCATTTTAGACCAGATGTGCCACTGCCTTTCAGAAGAGCACATAGTAAAGGTCTTGACTTCAAATGGTCATCAAAATTTTATGGTATTTTGTGTAGTAGCTGAACACAAAATTCTGCTTTAGTTAATTCCTCATCTAATTCATTATTATGTTATTACTCATTTCAACTAACAGCAAGAGGATCTTTTTGGATACATTTTCCTTTTTATGCATTAGGCTATTGCAGATAATGGCTGTTGGACAGGTTTACATCTGTATAGACAGAACCATCCATCTATAGGACAGCATGTAAAAAAACCCCAAAGCAATGGACTTTGTCTTCACTTTGGATAAAAAAAAAAGATATTTCAAATTCTTTAGTATTTATTACCATTTACATTAAACATCTATGCTAGCTGCATGCATTTGTTCTGCAAATGTTGGTGGAAAATAAGGCCATGCATATTCCTACAACAAAGCTGTTCATTGTATAATTTAGTTTTTAGCTGACTCTGAACTTACTGCAGGTGAAAATAAGATGATCCAGATCTGTCAGCACTGATATACATGTAGGTGGTTCCATTATTATAATTTGTGAAATGCTCACAAGCTGTCTTTGTGAGGGTGCTTATATAGAGTAATGTATTAAAAAGAGGCAAGATGTTCTACCTTATGATGGCATTGCAGTTGTGCAGTTTGTGTAAAGTAATCAAGTGTTTCTAAAATACACATGAAGAGTATTTGAAGAGGAAAATTGATTAACATTCTTATTTAGTTTTGTGTGTAATGTAATACTACATGCTTTAAGAAAGAATTTCCTGCTTTTTATGGGACAGATATGTTCAATCCAGTGAACTGTTAAGTATTTATAAACTAGATGCTCTTTTCATGAGCTGTGAGTACTATAAGAATAACACCACTATTCTTATAGAGAACATAGATATTAGAACTTCCCCTCTCTTGAATTCAGAGCTTTTGCATTAATAGTGGTGGAATTTCTGGACTTTCCCCACTATTTTGAGAAGACCACCCTGCTTTTTTCCATCTTTTCTTAAATTTTGCTTTCAGTTGTTGTTTAAATTTTCAGTGATGAGCTTGTATAGTATGTGTAATAGGTATCATAACCTGCTTGCAACTGATGAAAATAAATTATTTGAAAAAGACCTATTACTTCAAATATCTACTTCTGATAAGCTTATTAAATTTTTTTAATGTATAAAAACAAAGTAATATAATGTAGCTGGATATAATCTGAATCTTTATAAGCTGAATTTCATTCTTCTCTCCTCCTCCCCTGTATGTTCAGAACAGCAGCAAAACGATATTATGAGGTTTTATTGAGACTGGCTGACATACTTAGAAAGAAATAGAGGGGTTTTTGGACTCATGGTGATTTCATAAAGTAATTCTGCTTCACTTGCTTTCAGCGAACCAAAAAGAAAAGTTCTGAAATTATACCAGTTTAAGCTTGTGCTCTTGTATGTAATTTTGGGGTTCTCCATGGGATCCACATGTGAATCCATGTTTGAGCTTAAATAATAGAAAATGGCCAGTTTATGATGTAATAAATTCTTTATGGAAAGAGAATGAGCTGTGTTCATTTAAAATGTGCTCATCCTGTGAATGCTTGACCATATTCTCTACTTCAGTCACATGTTTACTGATAGCTTTGGATGAATAGAACATTCCTAATCTGAAGAAATCACTTGGTGGGCACCTGAACAAGCAGGGCATTCCTCCTTATGTGAAATGAAGGGCAAAATTGTGTTTTATCTGTCCCTGAAAACAAAATTCCTGCCCTCAAGCACAGTCAACCATGTAAAAAATAAAGTACCATGCAGCCCGTTTTATCTATCTGAAATCTGAGCATTGGAACCATCAAATTTTTGTATAAGTAGCAGCTCTGCTTTTCTCTTCTTAAGTTCTGGCCAGTGTGCCATTTTTGAAATATTCAAACAAAGAAACCACAAACCGCTAGTCACACCACAATACCAGCTTGTGTTTACATTTTCAGCTCTCCAGATCATGATCCTATTGAGTGCACATAGAGCGAGTGCGTGTACACGCGCCCATCCACCATCAGGAGGAACGAAACTGTAAACACAAGCTGGTATTTTGGTGGGGGCACACTAATATGGCGGTTGGTGGGGTCAGAAGGTGGAGGGTGAATTATGGATCCAGAATTTCCTTGTATTTTTAAGTCAGGCTGCTTGCAGTATCTGCTTTTCAAAATGAAATGTTCGGTTGTTTTATAAGACTAAGGCCTACTTTCATTAATTTTAAACTACGCATTCAGACTTGAAAGATGGTGATGAAAGCGCTAATGCATGACAGATTTAAACTGGACAGCAACTTTCAAACTGTGTTACAGGGAGTCCTGACTGCAAAAGTGGAGGGTAGGCAAGAGTGATCTCACAGTGATTACCATTTATGGAATTCTTTGCTGAACTAAGTAGTGAATCATCTTGCTTAATATTAAACTAAACACTAAAGGCATTGTTAAAAATAATGTGGTGAGACCCAAGTGACTATCTTTAAATTTGCAGAATCTAAGAAACATATTTGAATATAAATTCTTAAAATATAGAGCACTTGATGGGTAAACTGAGGAGATGAAACGTATTTAATTAGATATCTATGAGAACTTCTTCATGTTATATGTTGTTTAATTTAAATATGCCTGTAAGTCCCTATTTTTTTTAATCAACAAAATGGTATTATTTAATTAAAGCTAGCCTGAACAAAGCTTTTATCTGGAGAAGACTTGGTTTTGCTGCTACAGCAGATCAGCTGTTGCCATTAATCTTTATGGAAATCTCATTTTTGTGGCTACCTGAAGTTGATAGGTCTTCCTTACTGACCATTTGCAGCCACTTTCTCTTGCCTGCTTCTCCAAGAAGAGGAGTTAGATTGCTCTTTTGAGAAATCAAGATGCTCACAATCAAGTCGTGACCATAAGGAATAGAAGAGAGACAAGAACAAAAGGGAGACTGTTGTCTTCAGAAGGAAAATAATCTCCCTCTAAAATCTAAACAGTTCAATAGCTTCTCCCAGTGTGAAAACAGCATGGCCTAATTTTCAGTGCTGCTCTTGTATTAGCACATCGTGTTAACAACAGCATTTCTGAGCACACTCCTTTACATGCTATGTGTTGTACTTTCCTCCATAGTAGACATTTTAAAGCACTGCTAATTAAACCTCAATCACAGATACTAAAATAGTTCATTTATAAATTAATTGAAAATTTAAACCTTAAAAAGAATAAAATGCAGACATAATATTTTTATCTCAAAAGCCATAAATTAATCTTTTTTTAGGTGAAAGTTTGATTACTTAGCACACAATGCCCATATTTATCTTATCCTTAAAAATAAAAGTATGTTAGAGGGAACAACACAGTACTGAAAAAAAATCCCAATCATAGGCTTTGTTGTGAACTGTCTACACTTTGTGGAAATTACATAACATCTTAGTGCTTTGTACAAGTCTGGTTAAATAGAGTGGAAGAAGACTGTGTACCTGCACTTAAAGAACTTCTGAAATTTGATATGCATGTATTTTGAGCATTTGAAACTACTAAGTGGGGAGATTAAATATAATAATTACTTATCCTTATAACTGATGTGTTCATTTTGGAACAATAATATTCAGAAGACTGTAATTCAACCATGAGATCTAGAAAGACACCAAAAAGCTCTGAAAAAAAAAAAAAAATCAGGCTGCTTAATGCAATTAAGTAAGTCCAAAACTGAGATATTTTCATCTACCCCTTTAGATAGTTCATAGTGTATCAGAGAGAGATTAGAGAAAGAGCCAAAAACTGCTGTCATAGTTGTGCTATTAACACTCTGATATTTTTAAAAGGTAAACTTTAAATTATTTGTGTGAAAAATTATGTTTTAATTTGATTTAATGGAGGCTGAGATTCTCAATTAAATCCATCACACAATAATGAGAAATTTTCAGTAAGATAAAGAAGGTTAGCAAAGAGCTGAAAGCTTAGTGAACTAAACCTGAAGTGGAATGACTTAGTAGTTGTTGGAAGGTCTCATCTCACACTCTTACCTAAATAAATGGATGATACTCTATTGTTTTAGCAAGTTGGGGTTTTTTTGTGCTTCTTTTTTTTTTTTAACATTTAGGTCCCGTTTCTTTCATGCTGAAAGGCAATGAGATATGCTCATCTAGACTTGCTGCTACTTCTGTGGACCTTTCATCTCACTCTGATCTCTCTATTCATGGCCAGGAAACTCATCCAACAGTGAGAAAGAACTAATCTTTCAAAAAAGCTGCATAGGCTCTAAGATGAAAAGTTCGTTCTTTGGTCGGGCAGAGCAATTAGAGCTCCATCAGGCAAGCCCTCAGTACTGCAAGGAGATGTAGTTTAGAGAGATCTGCTCAGTGTTTTTTCCAGACTTTATGAGAAGATTAGTTAGCAAGAAGTGATGAATACAACTACTGCTGATGTTTCTCCCACAAGCATTTTTCTAGTAATAGGTTTTTTATGTTGTAACTATGAAATCCTGTTGATCCAATCCATGATCTTTTGATTTATGAATCAATAAATTTTTATTTCAAAATTCCTAAGTTATTGGTGTCATATGAATGAACATTAGACTAAAACATTAGACCAGTACAAATAGCATAGCTGAAATAGTGACTATAACTGCATAGCCAATAGTATTAAATAGTTGCACTTCTGTCTTGTAATAGTCCTGCTTCAATATAGATGAGGAAAAAAATTAAATTGGGAAGATTCCATTTTTGAATGCCACATCTGAGGAAACTGGCAGAGATCAGTCACTATTTTATTCCAGTTTAAAATGCACAGAGATAACAAACCCTAATACTCAACTAATACGAAGAAAATTCCTAGAACTGATGCTCAATTAAATGATTGTTGTAAATAGGAACAATGTAGCCAAATCCCACCTGTACATACTTCTACATTCTGCAAACATTCTGACAGTTTTGCTTTATTTATTCATCTCAAAAATTATTAACATAATTCAAACAGTAGATCGTCTTTCATATTTACTATATATACGTCGCATATGTTTTGATATGATGTAAAGAAGAAAACTGCTTTGAAGTTTTATCTCTTTCCATAATTTCAGATTTTGTATTAAAATTAAACAGTAGCACTGAAAATATTCATGAAGTATATAAATAGTATATAGTAAATTGTTTCATAATATATGAACTGATTTTAACATTATACCACTCAATAGAAGATTACTTTCACATTTATTTAAATGGAAAATTTATTCCAGAGAGAGCAATTCTTTTAAAAGGCTTTTACTGACATTTCAAAGTCATGTGATGCATATTTGCACATTGTTAAGAGTAAAAAACTTTTAAAATATATAGCTTTGCATTTACAGTTAAATGCTTTTAAAATATTCTTTGAAGGGTCAGATTAAATCTTGCATGGGAAAAATTCAGTTCAGCATCAAGTATAATCAACTGGTAGACACATTTTTTAAGCTAAGTGGCTGAAAATACATTACATGAAGTTACTATTACTATTACTATCACTGTAATTGATGTGCTTGTTGGGCTTCTTTTTCTTGGAGGAGGAGTATGAAATGACTTGCCTTATGTTTGTTTTGCGGAAGTTCCTTCAGAATTAGATCTTATTTACAGTAAATCCAAGCCTGTGGTTCCACTGAAGCTGAAGCCAATCTAAATGTTGATTGCTGCAAACCCTACTTTTGGCCATATGTTACCACCGCTTTCCCTTGAGCTCTCTTTGCTGTGCTCTTCTCCAGCATTTTCACTGGCACCTTCATTCATCTGACTTTAAACTGAATGTCTTGTAGCTCAGGGGCCTTCTTCTAGTACAGAGAAGTATATTTTATAAGGTCGTTTTTATGTCTCTTTGACTTCTCAGTGGGGTCTGATCATTACCTATGCCAGGGAAGATGAAGCCAGGTTTGGGAACAAAACAGAAGCTGAGTAATTTCTTTTTATAGGGGATTGATTTTAGACCAGCCCAGTTGTGCTGTCAGGCTTCACCCCGAATAGAATTCTGCCACGAAACAACTAATTTCTGTGGGAAGGCAGTGGGGGGGGGACAGTGGCCTCCATGCACTGATGCAAGAGAGAAGGCAGAAACACTTGGCACAAAGCACAGTGGTAGCTCTGATGTAGAGCAGTTCAAAGTGTCATGAAACTGCAGCTTTAACTAATGAAATTGTATAGTTGGCTACATGTTGCTCAGGATATGTCAGCTTTTGATTTAAAGCAATGTCATGTTTATAATTAAACTGAAATAGTGTAGTAATGTTTAAATGTGTTAGTTTAGGATGGCACATTAGATCAGCTTGAAATCAGTAGTAACATTATTCAATTTTTAAATTATTGTACAATAATTGCTTTGTAATTGTTATAATTAATGTTTTGTAAATATTTAAGAATGGGAATGGAATCTGTTTTCCTTCAAATGCATGGAGATTCTGTTTCCCGGAGCAGGAATTGATATACTTACAAATTCCCTAAAATTCATGAGTGACAGCATCTTACTATAGATGCCTAGTTATATGTTATAGCAGTATACCCCTGCTGATATTTAACATTTAGATCTGTCTTCCATCAATGTTGTCTCCTTATTTAAGGATGTCCTGGATTTGCATCAGTTATTCCAAGACTTAACAGTTCTTCTGAAGTGATACACAGAGCCTTTTAAAAAAATTAATAAATAAAGACTTATTTCCAAAGTATTTACAAGAAATAGAAAAGTCACTAACTTAAATTGTATCATATTGGATGTGCAGTATTTAATAATTTAAATTATACTTAACCATTGTATCTAAATAGTATTAATGAGGTTAATATCCATAAGAAGACAGATTTAGAATCTCATTACTAAAACTGGTCAAATAATTCATAATGAATTATTCACCTTGTTTTTTTCATGAACTCTTGGTGAACAGATTGTGATTTTCTCAGAAGGATTAATTATTCAAAGTTATTCACCAAAAAAACTTAATAGTTCTTGGGCTTAGTTTCTTGGTGAGCAATATATTGTGAACATCTGACCAGCTCCAATATTTCAGATCATACAAAAGCAGATTTTTCCTACTGTGACCTTTCCTGATCAGTTAACGTCTCTCTGATATTAAATATTTATTATACATTTTTTCTCCTGCCATCTATAGAACTGTCTCTTTAAATCTGACAGAGATAAACAGTAGCAGTCCTACAATACAATATTGTTCTTGCCTTTCAGTTACTAAGTACTGTAAATATATATATGCGCCTTTACCTAGTTTCCCATTACTTATTTTTGGAGGGATGATTCATTGTCAGTTATGTATGGATGATGTGGGTTTATATATTGAATTGCACATTCAAGAATTTCTTAGAATTATTGCTGAAAATGTTCTCTGTGAGTGAATAATATTGCAATCACTTATACAAACCAAGTGACTTAGTTTTAATGTTTTAATATTATATTATCTAATTTGCTTAGTATTTGGAGGACTTTTTTTTTTCCCCTGTAGTGGTTTATATCCATAGGCACATTGGTTTCTTCATCTCTCGAATATGAATGTTACCAATATCCACTGTGATCTCTTCACTTTCTGCAAAAAACATCTTCAGTGAAATGGCTACAGTTGCTGGAATAGCCACAGATTAGCCAGGGATCGTAAGGTTTTGCAAATATTATTTAGAAATGTTGGTTATGTCCCACCTTAATTACTTTCCTGTATAGTTCCTATGTTCTTTCTCTCTTTCTCTTTCTCAAGAAAAATCCAACTCTGAAGTTTACTTTGTCTCACTGAAGAGAAGCTCTGCCTTTCAAGGAAGCAATATTCTAGAGAATGTCTTATGGCTCTTTTACAGAATTCTCCCATCTTTTTTTCTTTTGTTTTCACTTTAATAAGCAATTTAGTCTACAATGTTCAAATCACATCCTTCAAGTGCAACAATATAGCATCACCTTTTAACGTTAGAAGACTATATTACTAAAATGCTTAAATATTGTCAGAAAACAAAAGGAAGAAAACAGTCTTTTGCATTGGTCTCTCAAATCAAATGGAAATAGCCAACATAGGAGCCTGCTGGCTTTGTGACTCTTTTTTTACCATCACATTTAATGGACTTGTTTTCTTCTTCAATGTTTGCTGCTCACAGCTTCTCTTTAGTAGTGTCTGGAAATGTACTTGTAAAAGTGCATCAAATTTTCTACTGCCCCAATGAACTGCTGTAAAAGTTGAAGGATTGCTTTCTGCAGCACAAAAACTGATATTGATTTGATGGACAAAGTTCTGAAATTCATGGGGAATTTCTTTCTTACTTGTTTTCTCAGGTGCATGGAAAATATTCCAATAATGAAATATTAGAATACTTACAGTGAAAAGCTGTTCAATTAACATTAAAACTGATTTATTATAGTTCTTTTTCCTGTATCGCCCTGCCTATTCCCATCTCCTCAGTATCCCAAGTTATCCTTAGGTTACTTCTGTATCTTAAGACCTCCAAGACATGCTCTGTTCCTTTAATGGAACATCCCCAGAATGTTTCTGGCTTTCCCCTTAACCTCTAGTTTTGAATTCTGGCCTGCTAGCTAGATAAGAGGTATCACATGGTAAGACAGGTCCATGAGTTCATGTAGGTTTTTTCCTCAACCAACTGCTGCCTAATAAGGATTGGCTTCTTTGTACCTTTCACACAGTAGCAACAAAGCTTGTTTTTATTTATAAAAATGAAAAACAAAACCAGTACCTTAATGTGCATTTTTTAGTCAAATTGCTTGAACTTTGCTAACAAATTTTAAAATTATTAGGCAATAGGCCATAAACCCACTTTTCCTTTTTTATCTGGAGACAAGAATTTAAAAAAACACCACAACATTGTCTCCTAAATTGAGATAAATAAACACATAAAAGTGTATGAGCAGAGTACTAAGAAATTTTTTTTAAATTTTGCTGCTTGCACAGTTGTGTGTATCTGATGCAAATATTCCCAGGTAGCAATTACGTGGGAACCATACCCAAAGTTGAGAGAGAGAGGTTGTGTTCTGCAAGTCCAGATGTCACCAAAGCAGTGCATGCAGTTATAGAGCATCACATGTTTTCCAGTATGCAGTTTTAATTAAGTGTACTCAGGATGAAGGTCCAAACCCTGTTGTCCTTAATAATGAAAATAACCTCATTATTTTTGTTCAGAATTTCCTAGATACAGTAGATTTATATGACACTGTAAACATCAGTTTACATTAATTTTGATTAGGTTATGACTTAGGTGGTTTGAAATTATGGGTTCAATATCATCTATGCCTTGTTCTTTAAATTTAGCTGATTAATGAGTATTATGTCATCATTAAAATAGAAGAAGCAAAGGATTTGCATGAATGCAAAGTATTTTATTTATATGTACACAAATATATATATTAGTGAGAAAAGTTGAAGGCCATTGTTTGTTCAAACTAAACTTGAAAAGCAAGTGACTTCATGGGAGAGATTATTAGTTCCTATTAGATTTTATATAAACTTTGTCATATTGGTGTGGGTTAATAGTAGGAAGCTTTAAAACAAACTAAAACACTTTTATAGGGTGGCTGTGTTCTATGTGTTTGTGAGACACAGGAGAAAATAAAGGAGTGAATTCACAAAGGTGTTACAATCTGCAAAAAGGCATCGTGAATGATATTCCAAACGAACAGGGAGATGGGAATCCATCTCGATGTAAATACTGCTTGATGAGTATCCTACAAGCAGATTTTCCTGTGTCCAATTGATTGATATTTTAGTCAAGCTAGTCTTTTTGCTGTAGTCGACTTCAGGTGAAGATTTATATTGTTCTGCCTTTGGAACCCTGGTATTTCAGGGCAAATTGTCCTTCTCAAAATCTGACTTTTTAGGGATCTGTGAATATAAATGGGTATATTTCAGTTCCTGCTAAAAACCAGAGCGTATGCATCTTTTTATATCCCCGCTTTCCTCCAAGTTGTGTGCGACGTTGATCTGAAAATGGCACAGAACGGTGGAGAATTAGCGTCTAAATCTAAACGTACATACTTTGTCGGAATCTCGGGCGCTGCTTGGAAAGCCGCGGAGGAGCTGGCTGGGGAAAGGGAAAGATGGGATGGAGGGATGGAGGGATGGAGGGATGGAGGGATGGAGGGATGGAGGGAGGGCGG
>JAHLSL010000067.1:3679698-3716081 GCA_025920805.1 Petroica traversi
CGGAGAGGGATCAGGCCGGGAGCGCTCGTGGCCGCGGGAAAAGACGGCAGAAGTGGCGGCGGTCGGAGGCAAGCTCCCGCCGCACGGCAGGCGCCGCACAAACCGCACCACGCAAATCCCTTCCCGAGGCGCCTTCCTCTAGAGAGGGGCAAACTTTCTGGCCTGCCTTCGTGGAGGATCCTAATCCTAAAGATGCTGAGATATTTAATCGTGAAAATAAGAGTATTAAGAATTCACAGATTATCGAAAACATCAGTTAATCACCCCACGCCTGTCCTAGAAGAGACAGACAGACGTTGGGGAAAGCGCTGGGGACGGGCTGGTGTGAAATGCAGCAGCCTTGCAAAGCCTTTCCAGCTCCAGCCTGCTATTACAAGAAAAGGATCATGTGAGGATCCTTTCAAAGGCAATGTTCTGACTTGAGCAAGCAACTGCATTAATTGGGAGCCTTGTATTCATACATGCTGGGCTAAATAAAGCAAGCTGGTTTGCTGCTACAGGCTGGGGAAATATACATAAAACTAATCCTTCAATTATTTTGTCGCTGATTAGAGTATCCGTAACAAATGTAAGAGTCCCGTGTAGCACGGAACATCTTTTCAGGGAAGAGGACAAGCGTCCTAAACAAGAACCAAAATGACCTAACTTTTTTGGGGGGGGTTTTATTTGGACATTTGGTGGGGGGCGGAGGGAAGCGCGAATCGCCACGTTTCCCTGCTTTTGAGAGTTGCAGCTACAAGGTATCCCGCTTTTTTTTTTTTAATTCCCTGAAGTTAACTTTCATGATGGAGAAAAACTCGGCAGGACAACAAAGCTTTGATCTTTGTGTGAAGAAAGAAAGTAATAGAGTGAAAGTCTCTCCAGAGGGTAATTATTCTTTGGCCGTTCAGGCAAGAAGTTCCCTGTCACTCTTAAGGTTAATATTAAGGTAGCTCTGCTATACTTTCCCATATTAAATAAAAAAAAAACCACCAACCCTCCCCAGAATGTTATACTATTAATTGCCAATTTGCATATGTGTGCAGCTGCTGTTTTGGCTCCGATCTTCCATCCGATAAGCTTGCTGGAGGTATCACAGAGCACTTGGCAGCTTTCCTATTTGAAAAGAAAGCCTTCCTAACTACAGAACAGCTGATAGTCTATCAGTGATAGACCCTGATGGCGTGAATTACAATTACACTACTTTTCACACTAAATCTGGGTGATAGCTACTTGGAAAGAAGTTTCATCATTTTTTACCACAAACTGGAAAAAGAATTACATGGTCATGCTGTGCTTTTAAAGGCAGTTTGGTTCACTTTTGTCTATTTAACACCTAATTCCGAGGAGTCCATAGGCATCTGGAGATCTGAACGTCGCGTAATGAATTCACTGTTTAGATGGGAGATTTTTTAAATCTACCTCAAATTACATTTATTAACAAGGCGAGCAGGAAGTGTTAGAGTTGTTAGACGCTTCATTTATTAAATAATTTGTGGATATTTTCAGTTGTCATATCCAGAGTCATGGGGGTTTACTTATTTTTTAATTAGCAATTCCAAAACAATGCTACCACAATTTAACAATTCATCACATAATCTGGGGCTGTTCAGTTCAGCTACTAATGCTAGATAATTCAGATTGTTATTTTGATCTGTTGATAACTCATTTTGTTGTGATAAGAGAACTGCTGCCTTGAAATTAAATGGCACATTTTCCTATGGACCTTGTTGTGACCTCGAAACTAACTGTATAATCTTTGTCTACCTATTTCTTTAACATTATACCTAGTATAACAAAGCAATAGTAATTTTAAAATTTATTTTAAATTTTGTTATTGTCACTTATTTGTTTTGTCACTTCATTATTGGTCTTTATTTCGCATTAGTGTGTTTTCATATACCACTGCTGAGGAGGAGGTGGGGAGAAATCCAAGTGTCAAAGTAAATTTAATTGTACAAGTAAGTAACCCACACTGATGCCGAGGTCACAATGTCTAAACTTTTTCCTTTATATGTCAGAAAGTTAATTTAGTGAGGTGCTACCCTGATAGTAAATGTAGCTGCTAAAATAACTTATAAAGGCATGGTGGAAAGCCTGACTCCTGACGTAGCTAACCTAACAGAAAATAGACTTTGTTTTCCTTTTTTAGTTGCTTGCTTTATTAGATTTCTCACTCTCACAGATTATCCAAAAACTACCCATTGATTGATCGCCCGTAGAGCTGCATTTGGTGTAAAGAAAAACTTCACAGCTTTATTGGCTCCCAGGAGACAAAACAAACATAACAAGATATTCGTATTAATACAAACAATGCAACAAATGAGAAAACCATCACATTTAAATAAGATGGTAAAATCAGTCCAGTGTACATCCCAGCCTCTGATATAGCAGACATGGCAGTTCAACTATTCACCAGGGCTCTCAGGCACGAGTCCCTCTGGGAGTTGTGTGATTGCTCTCAGCATCTCAGCACCACGAACAGTTAACCTCAGAAAATGCCACCGAGTAAAACTTTCAGAACCCAACTGAATGGAATTTCACTGCAGCGTTGCAACTGTAAATATAAAGGTTGAGATTAGTCTGCTTCTTCAAAAGTATTTTGAACAAGGTTTGGGGTTTTTTTTGTACATGCTTGGACCTGGAAGCTGTTGCTTATTATTTTTAGATCATCACATATCTGATCTTAATAAGGCATTTATTTTGGGAAGAGAAAGCGTGAAGATATGAATTTTCTGCCATTTCTTCTGAAGACAAAGAAAGGGATGTGTCCCTTTAGCCTTGGCTAAAAAAAAATACAAGGAGCAGTTTTATTTTTACAGAAAGAAACGCCTTCCCAGCACAAATACACCCACACATGCCATGAAAAATTTTTTTTAAGAAAGCTAATGCCCTTTTAGCTTCATCTCAGAAAGGAAAGGTACCAGTTTTGAGGAAAGCATGCTGGCAAGTCCACTTTCTGTTATTTCCTCCAAAGTCTTCATCAAAAGATACAATCAGCCCGTGACACAGTAACATTTTCTTTCCACATTTTCTTATAATAACCATTTTAATGGAAGAGTCACTTAGGCCTAGTGAGAAACATGGACCTTCTGAAATGCTGTGGATGTCTTGTAGTCTTTATCATCTGGCTAACCTCATGCAAAGGCTAGGAAATTGCTGATCTGCCATTCTGGTGATAGCCTTTTCTGCTGGTCTCTATGATGGGCTACTTAATCAAAGTGAAGCTGGACTTGGTGGTCATGTGATTCCTTTGAAGCCTGTAAGAGATCTGACAGGTCTGAGAATCACATCACTTTCCAGGTCTTGCGGCCATTTTCCACCTGATGGTGAGGTCAAAAAAGGCTGTGGGGACTACCTTTTCTTTCTGTGTTTGTAGTGTTCAACAGGCATTTCTTTGGCATCCCTGCTATTCTACATGAAAGAAAAAACAAGATTAACTTATAAATTGTTGCTTCAGTTACACCTGTTGCATTTCGATGGGCTTGTGAGCCTGCATGGATGACTACAGGCTCTCTGCTAATGACATGGTGTTGGTCTTTCTGCACACTTGACCATGGATCACCCCACAGAGCTTTGTGTGGAACATCGGGCTCACAAGGTACACACTGTCCGGTTGTCTGTGTGGGCACCGCTTAGATCACCTCTTTCATAAGTAGGTCAGTGAGACACATAAAGGTGCAACATGTATGTGCTTAAATAATAAAATTTTAAAAGTAGAACTAAACTAACTTCAAAAGAATCTGTGAAACATACAGCATTTTCTTCTCTTAGAAGAGGTATTCACAGGTTACTACATGTCTTCTAAGAGTTGCACTTGCAGTCATGGCATATAATGCCAAGTTATCACTACACAAAGTAAATTTTAAAATGATGACTCTTAATTTCTTGCTAAGGTGTAGGAAGATATTTCATAACCAACTGATATAACATTTCAGATTACTTTCCAGCTGCGTATTCTTCTCAATGTTACTTGCCTGAAATGCCTGTGTGTGTACACAGAATTATATGGAATAAAAACTTTGGAAAAATGCAAGGAGGAATGTGCTGAAAGAGATTTCGGGAAAGATACATAGGAATGAGAAGAAGTATTGTCGAAGTAATGGTACAAGTATGGAAGAAGTAAATTAAAGGTAGGAGTAAACCTGCTGTTCTTCCCTGGGCAGAAGGAGGTCTAAACCTAGCAAATTTATTCTGGAAGATTTTTATCATTCTTTGAATACTTAGGGACACTAAGCTCCCTGAATAAAGAAATCAGATTAATCCATTCTAATTAGGGATATTCCTGTTGCTACTGTCTTGTATCACTTGAGGCAACTGGGAGTCTATAAGAAACAAGCTTATTTGATTTGTATTAACTGCAGTTAAATGGACACATGGATAAGAACTCTATTAAAAAATCAGTGTATGCGATTTTGGCTGCTGAGTCTCCGTGGGCTTTCACATCTCGGATGGCATGGAGCCCGAGGTTTCTCTCCCGTGATCCTATTGAGCTTGGACGTGGCTTTTTCTACGCCCCCACCCTTATGTCCAGAGTTATGTACATGTTTCCACATATTAAAAATGCAGTCTATACTGCTCAGATTTACAACGCTATCTAAGCCTCTCCATCACCAGGTCTTTGTGCACTCTGAACAGTACCACTCCAGCCAGCTAGTTCCTCTGGGCTGGTTCTGTGCTGGCAGAGAACTCACATAAAACTACAGTGATTTGTTTTTCCTGCTCACTTCATGGTCTGTACCTCCCCCTACAATTGCTGTGATCCTTTAACCCCACAGAAACCTCCAACACTCACTGTTGATAAATTGGTAGGTCAGATGGCCCTTCACCCGGTTGTCACCGCTGGAAAAAGTGCTAATGGACATTTGTAGATAGGATTGTCACCTGACCAGAGGCTCAGTTTCTGCTGTACAGGCATGGGCTTGTCACACAAAGCCTTTACTCCATGCCCTGTCTGTCCGTGTACTCTTTTGCATGCACACTGACCCCAGGAACAGTTTCTGTGTTTTTTCAGTGCAACTGTTATAAGCAGATGTTCTTATTAGAACATCTTATAGTCTGCGAACTGAAGGACTTGTTTCATTCTGTTATCCTGTGTATATGGAGTAACCCATGTACAGGAGGCTTGTGATGGTGAGAAGGGCAGTTGATCCATTCAAAACAAACAAACAAACAAAATCTCCCAACAAACTACACCCTTCCCCAAAAAGAAAAAAAACCCAAACCAAAAAACAAACCCCAACCTTTATTTGTCTGTCCTTTGCTGGCAGTTAATTATAAAGAAGAAACTTTGAAAGACTGCATGTCAGCAATGATAGGAGGGGCAGCAGTGCAGATGTACTGCCTGGGTTCATCCATCATTACCTAGCAAGTGAGCCGACTAGCTTGTGGGCAGGTACAGAAGCCTTGGCAGGCAAGCAAGAGAAGAGATTATTTTTGCATATCTTCTGTGAATCTCCAGGGAATTCAGTGGCGTTCCTGATCTCAAAAGCTTGTAATTAAGAGGATGGCATCTTTGGGCTGGAGAATTCCAAAGAAAATCATTTTCACAGCACCTAGAGGGCTCGATGTTGTGCTTGATGACAGATGGGAAACCTTTATGAAGGCTCCATAACCTCTTGCCCTCAGAGACTGTACTTTTGACACTGCAGAAATTGGGAGGATATAGATGTTTTTACGCGGGTGATAGCGTGGTGATTTTTTAAAACAACGAGTCATTTATTAAAGTATTTTAATGAACTATACAAACAGCGAAAACCTGACAAAGCTTGTGTCATTGCTGAGAGCGAAAACATAACTATTAACTATAGAGCGTTTTGCTTATGGAGACTTTTCTGTTGCACGCAAATAAGATATAGGAAAAGACTAGCAGATAGAATTTCGTGTTTCATCTTTTCAGATCATGACCTCAGGAGTGTCATGCCACTTCCATTAATCCTTTTCTCAACTTAAAGATCCCTGTGAATATGAATAAAATTGTATTTTAAAAACGAAAGAAAGAGAGAAAGAGAAAACAAGACTCATTCACATTCCGAGTCTGCTTTCTGTCTCACACGTATTACATTTCACAAAACAGATAGAAACAATAGAGCTTATTAAGAAAAACTTGTTTTGAATGGCAAATTAAGCATAATGAAAATACACACGTTTTTACAAGTAGTTATTTTTTACACCAATTGAATATTTTAAACCTTTTAAAACTATGTACTTGTCTCTGCAAAACGTTTTTCTTTTAGCTCATTTGCACCATATCACCCTGCTATATATTTTTATTTAAAATTTTAATTCGGTCAGTTCAGAAACCTGGATAAGCACAGCACCCTGTCTGCGGCCAGGCAGTAACCAATAGGGATGCCCTACCCTGGATATTTATGAACAATATCAATGTTGGTTTCTGGGCTGTACAGGCTAATGCATGGATTGCTCCACACTATGGCTTCTTAGGCAGGAAAAAACTTATTATATTAGAGGAGATAACACAGCATTCATCTTTGATCCAAATACCTTTTTAGTGCAGTGTAAATCATCAAAATAGATAAAATAATTTGTTTCCAGCTTGAAAAATTATGTGGAATCAAGAAGCAATCCAAGAATCTTTTAATGAAAAGTAAACTTGACCTAATGAAAACTTATTTCTGCCTTTCATCCTTATGTACAGCTAAAAAAAATACAGATAATAGCAAAGGCAAGTTTTTATCTCCGTCTCCCATATCTCTAAATTCAGAAGCCCATTAAAAAGGGGAGAGTTTATATCAAATTTGACTTTATACTGTAAATGTCTTCCTGATATGCACAAACTTGTGTATCTAGTATATAAAATCTCTTAAAACATAAATGACTCAAATATAGAGTATTAAGGTAGACTCCATTTTTCTATTTCTTAGGTATTACAGCGATCTGGGAATTTATTTTTACAGCCTGAGATGTCAGTATGCCACAGAAGCATGAAAATCTCACCATCTGTATGCTCATGGACAATCTCATCAAGTACACTCAACGACAGACTTAGAATAACAAAATTTAAACGCTATTACTACCGCCTAGCTGTACATGCACTCAAATCTATTTTAAATAGCATTCAACCTGAGTTATCATGCTGCTTACCTCAGGCCTAAACCAGTTTATTCCCTTTCAATGTCTTCTTATCCCCATGAATCCTGCTGTAAACCAGGCACGTGCTATTTGAAATAACATTTGTTTAATTAAATGTGAGGTTACACACAGACTTACATCATTTAATTTGGCCAAGTGCTGATCCATAACCCAGTGAAGGTTCAGGAGTCGAGCAATGGCTTCACCTGGCAGTTTACCTAATGTGCTGGGCAATGTCCTTCTGGATATGTGTTACTTGTCAGTGCCAGAAAGCAAGGATATGTTTTAGTTGGAACTCTGTTATAACAGACACTACATAGTTTAGATTAACTCCTTTCAGTAGTACAGCATCAATGTGTTATTGCCTTAACATAAAACATACAGATTATGTAAATCTGTAATAAATACTATTTTGAAGTGTATAGTAATCAAAAATCTTTCAGGGCAGGATGGAATGGAAACTGAGAAATATTGGAGAGTAAACATTCCAACGCTCATTCCTCTGCTTCTCCCTGGCAGAGCGGAGCACTTGCTGTAGCTGGGCTGCTAATGCTCCAGCCCCGGGGCTTGCCCTGTGGGTCCTGCAGAGCATGGACTTTCTGGGAAAGCTAGGGCCAAAGAGATCCCTCAGAAAGCACTTCTGCTGGCTCTGCAGACCCTGTTGCACTGTTTGTGAAAGAGAATGGTTGTTCCGGGTCTGAGAGAGGGCCAGACCCTTTTGTAGCTCCTCACAAGGTGCACACAGTGTACATGCAGAGTCATTCAGGCTTGCAAGGCCAAGCAATCCGAGAGGGGAAAGGCAGTGGTGAAGAGAGGCCGTACCACTTGCTTACTGCATTTAGCGTTCCGGACTCTGGTTCCTGTGCAGAGCTGAGAGGGCAACGGAGGCCCTGGAGTCCATCAGTAATTGGCACAGCTCTGCACTTCCCTCACCTCGGCGGCCTGGTCTGGGGTGCACCAGTGGATTGTCCCTCACTGGGAGCGCGCTGCGCTGCCGGCTGTGGCCCGGCCTCTGGCGGGGAGGTCAGCCCGAAGCACCCGCAGGACTCGTACCAGCATCTCCTCGCCCCTGCCCCTTGCGGGGAGAGCGCTGACGGGCTCCTGCCAGCCCGGGCGCCAAGGGCGAGGTCTGGAATGTACCACTGATACCCAGCAGCCTGCCAGGTCCCCTGGGTGCCGCCAGCCCCGCTGCGCGGTCCCGCTGGAACTCTCTCTGGGTTACCACCTATGCCGGGTGCGGTGCCGCCTGCTGCGGAGGGGCCGGGGAGCGATGGGCTTGCCATGCGGCCAGCGAGAAGGAGGGATCGTGGCAGGCAGGCAGGCGGAGGGAAGGAAGGAAGGAGGCCGGGCTGATTAGCATGCAGCAGCGCTCGCAAGCCCGGCTCCATTGTTTTAACACCTCCCCTCTCCTCCGCGCCAATCTGTCACCGTTCAGCAGGCGAACGCTGCTGCCTCGAATGCTGCTCTTCTCAAATGAGACGGATAATTAGCTGCCCCGCACGAATGGCGCACTCTTCTCACCCCTGATTGCTATCACCTTCTTGCTCCTGGCAGTTTTGACACCTCGTAATCAGCCTGCTGCTTTTTCTCTTTTCTTTCCCTATTTCTGATTTTTTCTCCCCCTTCCTTTTTTTTTCTTTTTTTTTCTTTTTCTTTTTTTTTTTTTTTAATGCAATCCCAGTTGCCATTTGGATTGAGACTCCTCTTGTTGAGTTGACCTTGTATGATTGCGGGGGAAAGGGGAATGTACGGCAGGGAGGGGAAGAAATCGCCTCCTCTAAGTCTCATCTGCTGAGTGAACCATGGGTGGGGGTAGAAGCATCTCGGCTTGATCCTCCAGTGCTTTTGTTCGTAAGGGGGAACAGCCTCTCCTGAGCATCCTCTGAATTAACATTCTCTCGGATGGGGAAGGATCGTGTGTTGAGCGACTCCTCCGCTTCAGTTAATGCAGAAAAGACTGCATTTCTATTATCTGGTTAGATACAGCCATACGGGGAAGGGATTTTAAAAGTAAGTTCACGAGGCCAGGAAGCTCCGTCTTCCTCCCCGACAGGCAGGGAAAGGAAGGTAACTTCCTCATCCTCTTAGAGCGAATTCACTGTTTCATGGGAGTCGGAAGAGAGATCTGATTGGAGTGCGAGGTAGCAGAGGGAGCTTCTTTCCTTCTAATTCTAGAGAAATAAGAGATCTCAGTTAATGCTCTGGTGATTTCTGCGAAATTTTAAAAAACATAGGACTCGTGGAATCTGTCACAGGAGCATTTTCCTCTCCTCTAACAAGCAGTGACAGTCTAATTACTGGAGCTACGAGCAGCTGTCGAGTTAGCCGGAGAGACAGAGGAGCTACATGTGTTCTACCCGGCCGCCGGCACTGAGCCCTCGCAGGCGGCTGAGGCAGCCGCAGGGTCCCTCAGAGAGCTCCCGATAGGAAACGGGAGCAGTTTTGTTTCCTTGCGAGCGCTGGCTGTGAGCACGGGGGCTCACGCGTCGCGCACCGTCAGCGCGGGGCGGGGTGACATCAACTCGTACGGGAGCCCTGAAACCGCTCCAGCCCCGCGGCTGCCCTGGAGAGGGCTCCGCTGGCCCTGGCAGAGTTGGAATTCGGTAGAACACCTTGTCACGAGTTTGCCGCTTTTCCTGTCCTCTCAAGTTCCTTCCACCATATTTATTATTTTTAATGACATTCTACTCCCCATTTGGATTCAACCTCCTCTGCCGAGCTGAGCTTGTGTGGAAGAGGGAGGGAAGGGGAGGAATACTGAGCCTCCTCTGGTGAGTGTAATAAAGCAGATGTCCCTGCTGGCAGCAGCAGCCGCCTCCAGGAAAGCTGTATAAGGGGGGCCCATTCAGGGACCGCACTCGCCTCCCACTTCGAGTCGCTCACAACTGCTTAGCGTGAGATTTATCATTTATTTATTTATTTATTTAAAAACTAAACTGGTGCTCCTCGCAGCGGTCTGATCGGTGAGCCTATCTGGATGCCCTCAGGCAGCAACAGTTTTACGCACGCAGGATTAAACAGCTTCCTAAAACGCCGCACTAGGCAGGAGCCCTCACAGTGGGACATGGATGGGTTCTGCTGCTCGACGAGACTTTGGTCAAGCGCGTTGCCCCCCCTCCCCTCTCCTGCCGCCCTCCCCGCTGTGCCCCGGCTGCGGGGGGACCCCGGGCTGCCTCCAGCAACAAAGAGCCTTGGCCCCGGGCGGGGCCCGGGCTGGGCACAGGGCTGGGCACAGGGCTCCCTGCTCTGCCAGCTCCAGGGCTCCTGGGGAAAACGCATCCACGCGTGGGGGCGGGGGGGGGACAAACAGATGACTTTATTTTCTTCAAAGGTGATTCGCAGTTTGTTCATCTCTTAATAACGTGAACTCCCGAGCTTGAATTTCACGGTTGAGAGGACGAGTCGGTGCCGCGTGTCGGGCTGGCTGGAGACGTGCGAATCCCTTTCTCTCCTGCCGAGGCTGGAGCTTGTGCCTGTCCCGGGCACCACCCCCAGCCGTGCTCCCTGGGGAGGCGCTTCAGCCGCCGCACGGCCGAACATCGCCTGCTCAGCGCTGCGAACCGGCTCCGGAGCTCCGAAGAGCAACAAACTCGTCCTCCAGGTCATGGAGCAGACGAGCACTTACACTGCTGTTTATTACAGTACGCTCTGTTGACAGCCCGTCACAAACATGACATGTTTAAAATAGAGAAAATAATTGCAGAAAAATCCGTTTCTAAAAATTACGCAGGTCTTAATTCTTCCAGAAATTTGTCACCTGCAAACAAATCTTTAAAAAGAAAAAGTGTTGTGCTTTGCTGCTATGAAAATATTAATGCTAATTATCAATATCAGGGCTAAACTCTATATTCAGTTCAAACGCAAGAAGCAAGCACCCTTTATCATTAATTTTAAATACTTGGCAACACCCCTATTTTAAATTTGATATCAGTAAATCCAGAAAATGTGCAAACTTTATCAGACTTCAGTGTTTCAACTAAACAAATTTTAATTGCATTCAGAAAGCCACTAAGAATATTCAGGTTAAAAATAAAGTCACTGAGATTTGGGTGATTACGTTTTCCCCTTTCCTTTCTAGTCTGTAAGAGATCTCTTGGGCCACCCATCATAGCAGCCTAGAAGGGAAGGCAAATAATCTTTGGTATTATTAGTTTTGGGGAAATTTCAACCTTTTCTATCCTTCATATTAATATAACCTGGTCCCTGAAAGCATTTTTAGTAATTTTTAATGCTCTAAAGGTACATGAACAAGATGATTACTTTTTTCTATAACATGTAACAGATATTAATAAAATAATTTCTGTTCAATTTTGGCAAAAGGGTCATTTATGTGTTGTTTTTGATTACTCTCTTTAGTAAAAAATTAATCTGGGACAGTCAACCATTAATTTATGTTATTAGTGAACAAGCCTATCCTAATTCTGGCACACCTGGATTTACAAGAATATGAACTTCCTATTGTAAGTTAAATTTGGAAATTATATAATATAAATGAAAAATGAGGGTCTACTTCTCTTCCTGTTTACTTCAGGAAGAACATAATTACATCATTGGATATTGTCAAAAAAAATCCTAGCATTACACCAATTTTTGCCAGCCAGATTAAGGCATTAATCCTGCAAGCCTATATTCATAAATATAATCACAACTTCAGGCCTATTCAGGCAAAGATTAATTGGAAAAAAAACCCCAACCTTGTTTGACATCACTCTCAAAGTTAATAGTGAAGCATAACAAGCAATAATGTGGATTACAGTACTGAGTGACTTAGTTTCATTTTGCCTTGTCAAAAGGCAACTAAAAATGTGCTTATCTGACAAACAATTTCAGTCAAGAGTTCTTGTTACAAGAAGTCTTAATTCTTAAACTCTTATCATATCTATTGAATAAAAAAAAAGTATAAATGTATGCAAAAACAGTGAACCATTGAATTCTCATACATTAAGACTGTACTTTAAAGTGGGAATTGAGATGCCGAAGAAAATCTTCCTTAGATGTTAGAGATGGTGGGAAAACTTCTCGACAGAATTCACATATTCCACACTGATTCAGTTCAGAGTCTGCATATGCTTGTGCCAGCAAATCATTGTCTTGAGGCTGCCAAATGGGCTAAAAGAAACAGAAAATTATTATTGCTGAGGTTTACAATGTGGTTTACATTATGCTATAGCTTATATTTATATTAAAAAATACCTGCCTCTTTAAATTAGGATTCCTTTACACTTGCCTGGCCAGAGATGTTAACTAGAGAGTTCTCATTTAAGAAAAACAAGATAGGACTTCATTTTTTTAAAAGTTCTATAAATACAGTATCCTTGCAAATACATCCTTGCAAATAGCTTGGTATCTATTAACAATAAATACTGCTATGAGCAGAAGTCTGTAATATCAGTCTGGTACATACTAAAGCTTTTCTTTAACTTTGCATTTCAGTATTTTACTGTAGAAGTCAGAGTATACAATAGCCATTTAGCAGAAATGAGAAAATACATTTTTACCTAAGAATAAAATGTTTCTTGTACAGAGCTAATATGATTCATATTTTATTTCCATTCTTATTGACATATAACCAGTTTTCAGTTTACTTCCAAAATGACTACATGGCTTAAGGTACTTATTTGCTCTGGCTGCCTTTTAGTATAAATGTGGCAAAAATAATCTTGTTTAGGATTCCTCCTGCCATGACAGCATCAAACTCACTGGAACCATCTGAATATCTATCCATGCATTCGGGCAATTCTGTAAACTATGTTTATTTGGTTCAGCAGCTGCATTGCTCTTGGTGCCTGAGCTAGCTAGTTGCAAGCCAGCAAGTCTGTTTATTCAATATTGGAATTCAAGGCACTTAAGCCCACAGTCTAAGTGTACACTAGTTATAATTCTACCAACTAGGAATCAAAAAGCCTTCTATCAGTTTTCAAAGTAAAGTTAAAACTTAAGTTTCATAACTTTAGTATTAGCAAAACTAGATCAAATAGTTACATCATATAGCCAGGACAGTTAGGTTTTGAGTAAACTGAAAACCAAATGCATCCTGTTGTGACTACGAAGTATAGAGAATAGCAGCAAGCTGCTATGAGCTCTGTGTGGGGATGGAACTTAGAAGAGAATGTGCCTAAAAGGGTTTTTTTTTGCTCAGTTTTTTCCCCTTCTTCACTCACACATGCAAAGACAAGGAAGAATACTTTGCAAAGTAGTTTCTTCAGAAGTTTTAAATTTCTTGCTACTGATACCCAAGATTTTTAATTTTCAGCTTTTCTTTAAATTTCATTGTGCCACATAGTTAGAGTCTATTGTTTATTTGTCCCGTGGTAACCCACTGTACAACTAAGCTGGCTTTCACAGCAGTTAAACCTTCCTTTAAACCACCCTGAACTTCTTGGGAGTCAATTTCCTGCCCATTCTGTATTTAAACAGTGTTTAGTTTATCACATAGCAATGGCAGATTTACTGTCTTTCATTATGGTCAGCAATCCATATAATTAAATTGACTAATTAGTAATTAAGTGCAATCACACCACTTTTTTCAGCTCAAAGAGTCTACTTATTGTATGTTGCTGGTGTAAATTGCATATTAAATCTATCTAGACACTGGCACACTTAAACAAGTTAACACACTTAAACACACTACATAAATGTGTTTAGAATGACTTGTTTCTGATATGATGTAAAGCACTGTTTGAAAAAAAGATAAAATAGTATTGTAAAAACTATTTGCCATGTTGGAAACATAACAAGGGGATGTACTCATCCCACACACGCAGGCACTTAACTTCCATTTCTAAGCTTGTGCTTAATATCCTTGTCAGAATAGGGATCTATTTAAGCAGACACTCAATTTCAAAACATTAATATTCAGATTAATAGACTACTGATTTGCTTTTAAAATCATGAGCATACTTAGAAGTATTTTTGGTGGAAACAACTCCCTCAAACTGCAAATACCAATAAACATGTGCATTTATATGAAAGTCTCAGCTAAATGTAGTCTGTAAAATCCTAGGTTCACTAATATCCATGTTTATTTTAATCTACTGCTCTTTTCAGTCACGTTTTTTTTTTCTTTTTTTTTTTTAAAAGTTACATTCTAAGAAAACAGAACTGAGTTTTTAGATTTAGTATCCACATAGAAGGAAAGAGCTAAATTTATTACACCAACTGAGAGCAGTTCCAAGAACTTACTGTTGCCAAATCTATTGCATTTATGGGGTTTTCCATTTTATAAGTTAACATATGTAGTAAATACTTGAAAGTTTTATCTACACTAGGAAAAAAAAAGAGGTATATAATTCTCTCCTTTTTGGCTTTTCCTTCATTTTGGGAAGGGATGATAGAAGCTGTAAGCAGCGTAACCACCCCCTACAAAGGTGGCAAAAATACTAAGAACAAGTTTATGCATAAATTTTGCTGAGGTTAACACAGTGAAAAGGGCATGCATACAAGTAACTTAAAAAAATAGTATTTTAATCTACATATATATATTATCTGTGATCAAATCTTTAGTACAATTTACAGTCAGAAAAAACCCTCTAGATCTGAGTCCACTTAATTGGGAAAAATGCTTAAAAACCTATTTTGAAGGCAACTGAATGAAGGTGATGGATATTTAAATATACTGATTACACAGATGTATGTTTAATGGATTCTAAAGTAATACTGGCTTGTTTCAAAGGACTTCTGAATAAGAAGTAACATTTTAATCAATGCAGTGCTATTGTAGATATGACTTTTAAACACTGAACAGTTCACCATTAGCTTTCTTTTTCTCTGAGTGCTAGCATTAGTACACTTTTCTCCACAAAACAGATCATTCACATTTTAAATGATGGCTCCAAATTAATTTCCTTGTTTTGCAGAAATACCAATGGTCAAAGGTTTAGTGCTTTTCAGCCACTGTTCTGTATTTTTTAAGCTGCACACTCCCCTATCAATTTATAACCACATACCAGCTGTTTCACTTGCTGTAATGTAAAATGCAGGGTGCCATCTATTGAAAAATGAATACATAGACTAACTAGTAAATGAACGGGCTGGAGAGGGAATACAGAACAAGAGGATAGTAACAAGAAATAGAGTGGATTCTTCACAGTTCCACAGGAATTCTAGTAGCAGTAAAATAAATGTGTTAATTAGTTTAACTTAGTCACAACTTTAACTCAGGACCCAATGAAAAATACAATGAAAACTGTAATTAATAAGTTGGTATAGAATTGAGATCTCCGACATTACAAATAGGTATTTAAAATAGCTTTTGAAAAAATCAAGCTTATAGTTTAAAACAGCAATCTTTCAATGCTTTAAAATTTTCACTCAAAAGTGGTTTGCAATAGAAAATTAAACTGGACTGGGTAAATTTTAGGAGAAGAAAACATCAAAGCTGTCAAGTCCTACAAACACTTCCCAAATGCTCCTTTTGCAGGTCATGCAAAGTGGAGAGGTAAAGCTCTTTTGCTGCACGTACCTTCCCATTAGGAAAGAACATAAAACTTCATCCATGTAAACAGTAAAAATAGGTGAATTCCACCCTCAGAGAATTCCTAATCATCACAATTTGCTTATTCTTGAAAATCTGTCCTTTCACAAGGTACAAGAAAAGCCGCAGAAATAAAAAACCAAACCAGCACAAAATCTATAAGCTCCATATTTTTGCCAGCTTTCAGCTGAGATAGGATGTTACACAAAAGAAGAAAAGTATTCAGAATGTGAGTGTCAGAACATGCCAAAATGTTTTCTGCATTACAGCAACTGGGCCTTGTTATCAGAAGCTCCCATGGACTTCAGGCTATAACTGAAATTTAAGCCCAAATTACATACATAAACCTAAAATAAAGTATTTTAGTGAACTTTTCTTCATTTGAAAAAATAATTATGCTTTTCCCCTACAATAACAAAAATTTAAGTTTCTAGAGCAGAGGAATAGGGTATTGTTGATACCTCAGACTGAGACAAAAAGCAAAAAGTTGCTACTTTTTTCATAGTGGAAGTATTTATCTGTTTAGCTCTTTAATTGGTCCATTTTTCCTATTATTTGCTGTACATGAAAAACAATTAAAACAAATGTGTGCCCTATTTAACTGAGATCAAGGGTTGAAATAAAGCAATCTAGGGGGCAATTTAGGATTAATGACAGCTTTGAAATATATATAGAAGCAATTAATATCTAGATGAACTGAAATTTGTACAAGCATCCAGTACTTATGTCTGTTTATATTCCTGACGTTTTACTGGAAAAGCATCTTGTACACATTCTCCAGTATTAGGAAGAAGAACTGACAAGAGATTTTGTCTTAAAAAAAGACTGATGAGGCATCTTATAGAATATATTAATCCCATCTCAAAGACCTTTGCAAAATGTGTTTCTGAATCATTACCATTTTTTGAAATGTAGAATATTTATAGAAAGATACCTGATGAGGACCTCTGATGGTTGTTCCAGCAGCTTCTAAAGAAAAAATTACTTCAGGTACACCCTGGTTTGTGTGCTTGGGTACAAATGGGAAACCACTGTCTGTTGTTTTTAAACACCGTTTGTCACAGATATTTTCTATGGGCATCTTTGCATGATCTGAGGGGTTTGTTTTGTCAACAGCAGTTAAGCTTTGTAAAGCTGAGGTCATGAGATCAATGCCATGAGCTTCAAATGAGTTAGGTTCCAATTTACTGAGGTTAACAGCACGGTCTCTGTGCTCCAGGTTAAAATGATGATCTTGAAGCATGTTTTCAGATATACCAGTACAAGGAACTGTTGGTTTTTCCTGAGTGCTCTGCAAGAAAGCAGAGTCATTGTCTGTAGGTGGAAACTTGACATTAAATTTAGAAAGTGATTCTACAGAGTTGTTGTCCTCATCTTGGCCCACTCCTCTTGGTGTGATAGATGTGATGCATGATGCACCTCTATTTATATCCTTTATAACCCGAGGCTTAAAAAGCTCTTCTGCTTGTTCATCAGTTTTATCAGTGCACTGTATCGGCATGGAAAACTGTATTTCTGTGAAGAAAGAATGAAGAAAATATTAAATAGTTCACTGAAATATACTTATTAAAAATGTGGTGTTGGGGTATTTTTTTTGTCTTCCTTCCCTGCTTTTTAAACTGTTATTTCTTTACCTTTAAAATCAGATTGAGGTGTAGTTCTCTTTCACAAACATTAGGTCTGACACAAAAACTATCAGAACAGAAATAAAAGGAAACACTCTCGTGTAGTAATTATATTTCTCTTTGATTTATGGCTATAAACATTTTCATTTTATTGAAAACTATGTTGTCCCATACTCTTAACACATACTTGCATATTTACTGAAGTGTTCTGGCAGAAATAGAAGCTGGAACCCAAACCATTTCACACAGTGCCAAGAACATGCTAGGCACCATGAGCACGATTTTAGAAGGTATTCAGGTACTCAACTCCCACTGGTTTCCAAATTAGTTAAATATTTAAACTGAATAACTATCCAGAAATGGGACCATCTTTTGCCTTTGTTTTGAGAATTTGTCCTTCATTTTTGGCACTATATTAATAAAAATGGTAATGGTTACTCCTAAACAGGTGAGAGAATAACTTCAGTAAGAACTGATTGTACAGCAGCCTTCTGACAGTGGAACACAGAAGTAACAAATCAAACATTAAATCTTTATAGCTTTTGTCATGTATACCTTTACACACAGTTGACTTAAGGACTTCTGTATCATCTATATAGCTTATATTGAGTTAGGCACTTTATTGGGCACATAAAAACCGTTCTGAAGTAACTTGTCAAACACACTTCCTCCAAAATTCCCATCCCCAAATAACGAAGTTTTAGCATACAATCAGAGTATCACAATACAGTTCAGACAGAGCAATTTGAAGCAACAAGATACATGTCAGCACTTCATGTAACAAAACTTCAGTAATGGATGACCTAAACTAAAATCAAGTGCTGAAATCAGCATATTTTGCTTCAACTGTGCGCATTTGGCAGGTGTTTATTGAAATCACTTAAGCGTCTGATCCCATTATTAAGAAAAGTTACTAGAGAATACCCATAGTAGCTTATACTGTATTAAAGGTAAGCATTAGCAGAACTGGACATTCAGGATCTCTCACAGTTTCAACAAAAATCATGCCTTCCCTTTGTTTACAGGAACTGTTGGATTAAGCTCTTGTTCCATATAAGAAAATTGTATTTAAAAGTCTGCACAAGGAAGTCTAGAAAATAAGTCCTCTGAGTCTCCTCAGTCCGGCAGTTTTCCTCTAACAGATATGGGGCTAGAGGCATTCATAGCAGACATCTTTTGAACTGACAGCTAAATTAAAAGCAAGCAAGTGCTGTCATTCACACAGCATGATGGGATATCACATGTAGTAAGTGCCTGCCTCTCACTCCAAGGGACAAACAATTACAAGAGCCATTGATGTGATGACTGTCTTTTATAGCATGTGATTTGGAGCATTCGTCATGGAATGCCAAAACTGGCGGTGCGTTTTCTTGGTGAAATACTGAGCACCATGTGAACAGACTTGAAAAAGGCAGATGGTAAACAGTGGAAGTACTTCTATGTATGTGTAATTTGCAGTATTTTCAAATATAAAGCAAAGCTTTCAAACAGTTGAATCACAATAAGAGCTTAAGTATGATATTACCAGTTTCAGGTTCTGGCTTTATCTTAAATATACTCAGTTGGTCTGTTTGTTCTCTGGCTAGCATACGTATTCGATGGCACGCTTCTTTCATGTCCTGGAAAATAGTCTCCAGATTCTCGCTGGAAGATCAAAATTGCAAATTAAAGAGCTAACCAAATCAGCTTATTGTGACCTTTAATCTAGTCACACCCACAAACCAGAGAAAAACAATAGTATAAGATACTTTTCTTGGATATCTTGTTCTTCAACATACGTATACATATTTTTGTTCTCCTCAGTAAAAGCAAGCAGAAAAAGGAAATGTTGTCAAAGAGCTGTTTAGTCATATAACACACACATATACTTGAACACAGGAACTGACCCTGCAAGAACCACCCCTAAAAATCCAGCCTTTCACTTCTTTCAAGTATTTTTTGGAAGAGTTTATTTTTCCCAAGGGTACTGTTTCCACCTTAATTCTAGGGAAAATAATTGTTTTCTGTTTTTTGCCAGTGCACTTCAGACTGCAGAAGATGGAACACACAAGCATTTGTTATGGCCCTTTCTTTCTCTGTGTACCCAGAATTTTGGGCAGGAGTTTGTGAACTCATTCCCTCTGGTTTCATACAATATCATATAACATTTCTTTTTATTCTCAGGGATTTATTGTATCATATATTTTCCAGAGTATCACATGAGAATCTGATATTTAGTTATCTGCAATGAGAATGGTAAAAATGGTTAATGTTGGTGAGAGTTTATTTGTCCAAAGGTACTGTTATTTAGTTACTGATGCACCCATAAAATTCCACTGTGAAATTTCAATAAACTTGCTGAGTAATTTATATTTTTAACCACAATATAATGGATTTTATAAAATGAACTTCAAAGAGAAAAAGTGAAGTTGGATTTGTGTTCTCTTTTGCATCTTTACATCAGATCTCAAAAGGGATTTTTCTTTAATTCAGTGAATTATTTTCCTTTTAATTGCTTATTCATTTTGCTATCAGACTGTGTTCCTACTTCTGTTATGTTTCTCTTTTTGAAGACACAAATGTCTATTTGTATCTCCTTTGAAAAAAAATCTACAGAGGAGGTAAAATTGCTACTGTTAACACATTCTGATGATTTTTCAGATGCTTTGATAAATAAGAAATAAAAAAAAATTGAAGCTTCTAAGCAGAATTTTAAAATATAGCTATGATTAGATGAAGCAGTCTTAATTTTCTAGACATTTGTGATACTATAACCTTACTAGTGTAAGATTACCAGTAATCTTACCAGTCACATACCTCTTTCCAAGAAAACAGTAAAGTAAGGGAGCTATTTGAGAGTAGGGAGACAGAAGACAGGTAAAGGTTTTTCATATTTTAGATATAAATCAAAAATACAAACAAGTCTTTATCACATTACAGTCTTATTTCCTCTCTTTCTTATCAAAAAGGAGTAGTCAGCCAGACTAAAGATCCGTGTAGCTCACTTAGCCTATGTATGGGAGTGGTCAAAAGCAGATGCCTCGGCAAGAGAATTAGAAGAGAGCAAGAATTTATGATACTTTCCCTTAATACTCCCCTAATCTCACCTTAGAGAATATTCTATTTGACCTCAGCAATGCTGTTAAAAGTGGCATTACTGCCTATCCTATGAAAAATGCAAACCTAAGATTTTGGTCAGTATTTTTCTGAAATCACTGGCAGAAGAGGAAATCTACTGCTTTTGACCCTTCGGTCATAGCAGGGGCTTGCTGGCTTCAGCTTACAGACAAACTCAGTTTCAAACTCTCTCATTTAGGATGGATCAGGCCAAGAGTTATTTCTTCATGCTACCTCTCAGACGTCTTTTTGGTAGCACAGCAGGCTCCTATGCTGTGCTGCCATCAGTTAATCCATAATGGCTGCACATTCCTGTCCAGAAGAGTTAATGCAAGGCAGTTAATGCTTACCCAAACCCCAGCATAAATATCCACTGCTGTTTACCAGAGCTTAACCTCCTGCTGAATCAAGTGTCTGTCTTTCTCCCTCCCAGCTTAGCCCTCCATACTTGTAAAGTCCCAGCTAGGATTCCACATAGTTGCTGGCTCTATTATCTTCCTGCATTAGCTCTTTGACCTTGGATGTTCCCCCCTCCCGACTCCCTGCCCAGCCAGTTGTTAAGGTACTGTGTAGAAAAGAGGGAAATAGCTGGCCTTACTTAATTGCAGAAAAGCCAAAAGCAAATTTGAAAAATGCTGCAGAAGTATTTACCTTTCAGGTGAAATACCAGAGATCCCTAGAGATAATTCAGGCTTATCTGGAACAACTTTCTTACTTTTCACCTTGAAGTAAAATATGAAAATATTGAGCACGTTAGCATATTAATTTTGCACTTCACCTTGATATGAATAAAAATGTCATGGGGTCCTTCACCTAGTCCTGTTGAAAGCTTTCAAAGCATTGTCAAAGTGACAAAAGCAGTTTGTGTGAAATTCCTAGCTCCTTTTAGTTTAACTTATTAACTCAGTGTGGCATTTCTCTGCTCATGCTCCCTGGAAAGGGAACTGGTTCTAAGAATATTGCTTGATTGTAATTCTTTTTCAGTGATGTATAAGGTAAAATTCTGTCTTTTGTACAAGCTTGTTACCCAGCTATTTTACCTCTTAAAAATCAATTTATTCACTGAAAATTTCAATGAACACATTGGAAGCTAATATGTTCTAGCAGTTCTAAAAGTAAGTTATTAACTTCGACTACCACCATGTGGTTCACTCCAGTATTACATAGTTTTACATCTGCCAGGCATTAAGGGAAGTTTTCATAATAACCACTGACTAAACTGGAGTTCCACTAAAGCTGCATTACCAGATGGCCTGGGTAGTTCATATGTGCTCCAAGCCAGCCACAAACTTGAGCACGCCAGCTAAATCAGCTGATTTCAGAGATGTGTAAGCTTAGAAATCTGTATAAGCTGATACATTGCCTATAACCACAGGTGTGTCTTACCTGTAAGGCTGAAGTGCAGCTGCAGCTCCTGCAGATGCATTTGAGCTGCTTAACACCCAGCAACACGGGGTACAAGTGCTTGCCACAGTAAGGGAAGCAATGCTCAGGAAGTGTCATAGCAACAAGTTACTTGTTGCTGTGCTCCTCCCCTTACCTGTGCTCACTCTAAATCAGGTAGCTAATACGTGTATACATGGTTAGATTCACATCAATGACTGCACTCTAGCTATTCCAAAAGGACATAATAGCATCCTGGATGCAAAAATAGGATGGCAGAAAAATGAAAAAATCAATTCAGTTTGGTTAAAACTTCCAACTGAAAATTATAAACCAGAATTGCTAATCTGGAGCTTTCACAAATAGGAAAATTTTCAAGACATACCATAAAATAATTAACATACAAACTAACCAATATGTATTTAATGATATTCCCTATATGCTTTGTATAATTTGACAATTTCCTAGTAATTACAGAATGATGAAATTTAAAACAAGTTTATTAGACTAATTAGTATGAATTCCAAACATTTCATGTCGGAAAAAAGTATTATTTTACAAATGTTTGTCTTCTTTATTTTATCTCTGCTTAGTTTCTTATCTTACCTCCCTTTTATACGGTGGCCTCTGTATACCCTTCTGTGCTTCATTTAATTCCTGCAATTTGCTTTCCAGATTTCTTATTTTATCATCTTGATTGGAAATAATAGATAAAAGCTTCCTTTCCTTTTGATTGCTTTTGTCCTCAAGTTGCTTCAATTTCATGCTCTCACTGTCTAACTGTTCCTAAAAAATAATTTTAGAAACACCAGTACAATTAATAAATTTGAGGCTTGTAGAGTATCACTATTCAGCAATCTATAATAAGCTAAATGTAGGTTTTGCATCATAAGCAATGGTCAGTCTTGTTTATTACATTATTAATTTTCAATGGATAGTAGAGACCTTCTACTACTACACATACCTATAATCATCACAGGTGATTACTCAAAACAACTGTATCTTCTGAATTTCTGAAAGTCATATTAGTGTTTATACAAAATAAAGACACTCGGTTCACTTACATTAACACTTTGTGTATAATATTTTGCATATACGATGCATAAAATAATATTTAATTAATTTCAGTCTTACCCCATTTTGAATATGGTGATAATTCTGCAAATTGAGCAAACCCAAGAACACAATCACACAATCACAGAATCCTAGAATATCTCCAGTTGGAAAGGACCCTTACAGATCAAGTCCTACTCAGTGCTCCTTACAGGACTATCTAAACCTAAACCACAAGAGTAAGAGCAATGTCCAGACACTCTGAATTCTGACAGGCTCAGGGCCACGACGGCTTCCCTGGAGAGACTTTTCCAGTGACCAACAACCCTCCCAGTGAAAGACCCTTTTTCAGTGTCCAACCTGAACTTGCCCTGATGTGACTTCATTCTGTTGCCTCGTGTCCTCTCACAGCTCACCAGGGAGGGGAGAGCAGCTCCTCCCCATCCACTGCCGCCCTTGAGGGAGTTGTCAACTGCCAGGAGGTCACCCCTGAACCTTCTCTCTTCCAGGCTCAACAAACAAATGCCCTCAGCTGCTTCTCTTAAAATTTACCCTCAAAACCTTTCACCATCTTGCTCACCCTCCTCTAGACATGTTATGATGGTGTGAAATCCTTTTTGTGGCACCCAAAATTGCACACTGTGCTTGAGTTGGGGCTGCACCAGTGCAGAGCAGAGCAGGACAATCCCATGTGCCTGATGCTCCCCAGGACACAGTTGGCCCTTTTGGCTGCCAAGGCGTTCTGTTGACTCCTACCAGCTCGCCATCAACCCAAACTGCGGATGTCTTTCTGCAGGGCTGCTCTCCAGCCTTTCATCCTCCAATCTCTAGGATTATATTGCAAATATTTCAGTTCTATAAAGATCTGTGGAATAAAAAGCCCTGGCCACTCTCACTTTAATGATCCATCTGGTAATTCATGGAACTTTTAACTATGAGGTATTTTTGTGGAATAAAAAGAAAATAAACAATTTTTCAATAGGATCTAAGATAGCACTGCAAGAATTTTCAAGAAATAATCTACAGTTAAAAACTGCTACTATGAAAACCCTATAGTTCTTAGTTTACGAAATCTAGAGAACTGTATCAAGTGTCACAAAATTGTCCCGGAAGCCTCATGATTGTCTGTGCAAGAGAAGTAAGCCCAAAGGGTTAACTCTTAAAGAAGAATGTAAGTGAAATGCAGTTAAATAGTCTGTAGACTCCTAGGGTAAGATGAAGAGGAAAGAAGCAACTAAGTGCTTTTTCAAGACCTTTTGTTTTATTTTCAAATGGAACCTACATAAGATGAGGTTGTGCATTTGGAGATCAAGTAGGTAGGGGCTACCCTATTAGACAAAGACAGCCATGCAGGAATAGGTCCAGAGCTGCTTTACCAAGACACCACTGGCTAAGCATGCATGTGTGTACATGCAGCTGACACAACTGTTTAGCCTCAGAAAGTTATACTAGCTGGATAAAACAGAAAAATAGCTTTGAAGGCATTAGTTTATAGTCTCAATTGCAACTTTGAATAGCAAATCTACTGAAAGAGCTTCAATGGAACTCCAGATTTGGATGGTATCTTAAGGATCATGATCAAGACTCTTCTGCTCAGTGACTTCAAAACATTGTCTAAAAATGGCATGTTTCAATCCCAGCAAAACTCCTTAATCCTAACTTTTCTGTGCTTTTCATTTCTGACAGGTCAAATTCAACTTCCCATTTAAATAGGGTAAGGGGATACCGCTTCTCCTGTATTTTCCTTCATCATTATTTGCTGGAAATCCAAACACCTAGGAAAAAGCTTTCATCAAAGATAACATTTGGCCTTGTATCTTAAGGCCCATAAAATAACTCACTGAGCCTGTGATATAGCATAATTTCTCTCTTTGAGACTATTACAGCTCAAATTCACATGTGAACTTTCAAAGGCCTTCAGAAAACAGGAGGCACTGCAGTAATGGCCAGTAGTTCTCTTCAATTTCTCCTATATCTGCAGGAAGTGAGGACAAGATTTAAGCAAGCAGGGAAAAAAGTCCCTTGAGGAGAGCCATGCAACATGTTACAGTGAAGACACAGCAGTACAGACATGGAAATCATCATTCCTGGGCACCATCAGGATACCGGGAAAAACAATTACACCTTTTGGGGTCTTTCAATAATATGAACCTTCATAGCTTGATGATCTTAAGAGTTTCCAATACTGTCCCTGGTGGTTTGCAATGATGTGGTAACCCTTATAAACTGGCTAAAGTTTACAAAACTAATGCTTTATAAACTTCATAAGCTTTATAAACTTTATAAGTATGTCACACAGGTCAGTTAAGTACTTGACAATACAATGGATCTTTTAAGCATGCTGATATTAGCTGCCAGCAAAGTGGTTACATATGTGTTATGAACAGATCAGTATCTTTTCTTTTGCAGAGGCTTTGTAGGATCAGAGGATAACTGAAATTGGAAGGGACTTCCAGGGTTCTATAGCTTCTAATCAAATCAGGGTCAGTTACGATGTCTGATCAGGTTACTCAGTTTGGTCTTGAACTTTCCAAGGATGGAGACTGCATAACCTCTCTGGGCAACCTTTTCCCATGCTTGGCTGTCCTTATGGTAAAATGTTTTCCCTTATGTTCAGTGTGACTCTTTCCTGTTTCATCTGCCCATTGTCTCTTATCCTCTTGCCAAGCACCACCATTAAGAGCCTAGCTCCATCTGCTTGATAACCTGAATGTAGGTATTGGAATGCTATTAGCTTCCCCTGAAGCCACCTCTTCTCCAGGCTGGCCAAGAGCAGTTTCTGCATCTTCTCAGGGGTAGGTACTCCAGCCCCCAGTTATCTCACTGGGGCTTCTGCTGAACTCACTGCAGTTTGTCAGTGTTTTTCCTGTGCTGGAGGTCTCTAAGCCCGATGTAATATTCTAGATGCAGTCCAGTGAACGCTGCATAGAGGCAGTTACTCACTTCCCTGGGTGCGCTCCTGTGCTCCTGTTAATACAACACAGGGAGCTGTTGCCCTTCTTTTCTGTAAGGACACGCTGCTGGCTCATGCTCAGCTTGCTGTCTAACAAGATCCCAGCTCTTTTCCAGCAGAGCTGCTCCTCAGCCAGTCAGTCCCCAGACTGTACTACAGCAAAGGTAGGTCCTTTTATTTTTCCCTTAAGTATGTTATAATGACCTATTTCAGTGGCTTCCTAAAACAAACAAATGGTCAAGTAGTTTCAAGAAAAAAATACAATTGAACTGATGAACTATAAGTGGTCTCAAGGAATATTAACTGTGACTTTCAACAATTTCCCCACAAACTCTTCTTTATTATTGGGTAGAGATAGATTAAACAGATGAAGCAATCAGAGGAAAGGCTATCAATACCAAAATTTCTTATTTTAGGGCCTAATCCTACTGCATACATCGTACCAGCAGCAAAGAACAGCTAAATGCACAGTACTATCAGTCAGCAAAAAATCAAGTACAGCTTTCTTTGCATTAAAGATAGGAAACAATGTGACACTAGAGAAGCTAGTATGGACTGGAACATGGAATTCCACAAGACTTCTGCAGTAGCTGCTCTTAATTATGTAAGTAATTTTAGCCCCATAATTATGAACATAAAGATGGCTACTATATGTCTGCCATTCCTCTATGTCCTGCACAAAAAAGAAGACCTAAACATTTACTGCAGGATGAAGAGTTCTGTGTAACATTTGCATCATTCATTTCTGACACACAGTTTCCTCCTTCTTTTCATGGCACAAGACACTCTTGACAAAAATTTCACAGTGTTTACTACTGAGATTCTTGAACCAGCAAAATGGGATCATAAGCATGTTTTCTTGTAACAGGAGTTGACTTCAGCTTCATGTCTTACTGAGTTCACAAGGACTCTGATGTCTGACTGTACTAAAAAGTAGAAGCTTGACACTGTCTCATCTCTAAGGATTTTGTTGCACAGCTTTGGCTCTGAGACAGTAGCTGGATCCCAATTCTTCCTACTTAGCAAAGTTTAGCCAGGGTCTCAAAACTAGGCAGCAATATAGTCTCCTCTGGTCTTCTCAAGCAGAGAGCTGAAAAATTCTGGCAATCCTGTACATACTTTGGTACTGACCACCAAGCCAATCTGGTCTACTCACCTCTTTCAGTGAAGACAAATATGAACACGAAAATACCTAAAGTGTTTTATGGCACACAGGCAACATACCTTGATAACAGCATATAAAATACATATACATATATGGCCACCTACTAGAAAACAAAGAAAATATAGCCCCTCCCTCATTTTAAACCTCTGAAATTTAAGCTCTAATCATGCACCTATTACAGTGAATTCAGGATTTCTTTTAACTTTACTGCAGGACAGAATACAATCCACTGAAAAGTTCCACTGGTCTTAGCAAATGGCAGTTTCAAAAGGTATCAATAAACCAAGGCACCTCCCACCATGGGAGAGACTCCGAGTTGAGAGGACAATGGCTGTAGGAATAATTTATTTAGTTTAAGGCAGAATGTGGATAGTATATGATTAGAAGAATACAGGCTTTCAAATAGAATATTCAAACTTCCAAATACCAACACCTGAAAAAGCCAATACTTTATTGAATTATGTAAAAGAAAAGTATGCTGGGTCAGTGACAGGATGATGGATTTTCTGTTTATGTCAAAATATGACATTTGGGGAAAAAAAAGTACAAGAAAATGGGAGACAATCATGTTATATCCATTAATAAATTTCCAGATCTTTTTAGTAATAGTTTCTATCTCTTTATTAACTCTCAACAGATGTCTCTTCCATGGAGTTGTCCAATTTCCCCTTGAAGCATGAATTCCACTGGCTTACCGTGGCGTTTTTTTTTATTCAATGAAATGATAATTTGTGTAGAGACACTGCTGTATATCTTCTCTCACAGCCATGAATTGCGTGGCCAAAACACAGCCAGAGCTAGAACAAGTGTGTGTGCCTCTGCTGTATTAACTGGACATTATTGTATCACTCTTGCCAGATTAGTGCAAATTTACAAGACACAATACCAAATATCAGGAACCTTTCTGC
The DNA here is from genome assembly GCA_025920805.1 of Petroica traversi. Classification (NCBI taxonomy): domain Eukaryota; kingdom Metazoa; phylum Chordata; class Aves; order Passeriformes; family Petroicidae; genus Petroica; species Petroica traversi. Next base: position 3,707,426 of record JAHLSL010000067.1, read on the forward strand.
ATTGGAAGGATGGTGCAAATATATCTATGTGCCTCTGCAGAAGGCAGCCTTTGTCCAGTCAACCATATTTTCCTCAAGCTCCATGCTTTGTCCCAGTAACAGGAACATAGAATATGCTGGGTCAACCCAACAGATTTAAATCTCTTCACATCCCCTCTAAAAAGACCTTATCGGAATAGCAATGTGCCTGGGTTTAAATGCACCACAATGCAGACAGACTTATGTTCATTCTGTATGTACAGTTCATTCTGCATTGAGGTATTTCAGAAATATTTCTGTTCATGGAAGAGAAGAAGCAAAATCTAGATGAAATACCTGTTGCTGAGAGGTAACTGCAGTAACTTGCTACACAAAACAAATATGCAGATAAAGAAAATAGCCTACATTCCATTTGAAAAATAGGTCCTGAAATAATGATTCCAGTTTCTTATGCACAGCCTGTAATCTCCCATGCAGATCACATAATTTCAGTGTTTCCCCATAAGAAGAGCAGAAAACACAGCTTCCTTTCATTCTTAACTCATTATATGACTAAGTTTTTTAAAACTATTGTTCTTTAGTATGCATTCAGAAACAAGAGTATGAAATATTAGACTTGGTCAGATCTTCATGTGCAACTGTAAGACATAATTCTTATCCAGCTCAAGACAGCAAATTGCAAAAATATGCAAAGATGTTCCATCAAAGAATTAACCCTTCAGCTGTGTTTTAATCCAAGTAAGTGCAAAGATTAGGAAAGAAATGACATCTTATGGTTACAGATTCTAGTGTAAAAAAATTATATAAAGATTTTCTTTTAAATAGAAAAGGACTGTATATAAATATTTGCTGATAGTATGTTTAAAATGTTTTCAAAGGCTTAGTCTCATACAAGATTTCTTTGGAATCTAACTAAGCAAGCACCAGTAATCCAGTGAAATTACTTTTTGGATCAAATGGAACTACATTTCTGATAAAAAAGTGTTTCTGTTAATTCAATTAATTTGTTTGTAGCTTAGGAAATAAATCCTGAAATTGATTGTTTTTAATTCTAATGCCTGATTTCTCACAAGGATCTTTTTATGACCCTTAGAGAGTCCATTAGCTATGGAGATTCACATTCAAAAATAAGAGACTTTATGTTACAAGACAGTTCTCAAAAACCACAGTGAGATGATTTACGATAAGAACAATGCAACTTTGCTCAATATGTCTTTTCTCAAGATGTAAAATCCATTCAAGGCATTTCCCAGCTATTCGGCACTATTACTTTACTCTTATTCCTTTTTCACTCAGTAGGCTGTAGTGAAAATCTTAACATTACTCCAGTGAGGAGAAGCAGAAGAGATATCATCTTAACATTGGCTATTTAAAAAAAAAACCCAAACAAATCAGCAGAGCAATGGATCATTCACTTCCCTCTCCACCACTTTTAAAGTGCAGATTCTCCATTTCTTGCAAAAATACAGAGACGGTTTGCAATATGAAATGCGCTTGTAAGAAAAGCCCTTTTTTGGCAAGCCAAGAAATAAATAAGCAACTAAGTTCCTGCTAAGTTCCTGAGCAAAACTGTTCTAGGGGGCTTGATGGTCAAACAGAGGTTTCATGATTCAAAGATAGTGCTCAGCTCACCTAAGCAGGCTGCAGTGGCAGAACACTCATGCACTTCCCTGCAGCTCAAAGCCACTAGCAAAAATCTCATTTATCTTTTGGGTTCTCATAGTATAATCACAGCACAAAAGCGAGCCTAATGCAGGTGACATACCTTTAGGAGTTTTTCTCTTTGCTTTGCTATGTTCAGTTTTTCAGAGAGCTGGCTGAAAGGTAAGTTGGATGTTTCAATGTCTTCATGCATCAGAATGTAAGGATGCGCATTGCCTTAAATTAAAAAAAAAGCAACTGTTGCTGCATTTTTCATAGTCAGCTTCTAAATACAGCAAAATTAAAAGAAGCTAGATTTATATTAACTTCTTTATGTCCTTTGAGCAAGCTTTCATATTAAACAAGCAATAGAAGCCAAATTCTGTGCTTAGAGACAATGCAAGACAAAATCGGCAATAAAGAAATGTACATGTATTCTTAAAAATAAAAGTCAGCCACTTTGCTAGTATTTATGAAAACCAGGAGTGTTAGGCTAGTGTGAATAAATATTTAATGAGCATGGCAGATTAACACATGGTTACTTTGACTCTTTTCTCTTATTTGTGTAATACAGTCAAACAGTGAAAAATTATCCATCAATGACTTATTTGGTTTGGAAGAGAATTACCTGCTTATAAAGTTCTGGTTATGCAATAAGATTAGCATCACAAGAGTCATCTAACATAAAAGACATACAATCATAGCACTCACATCTAGAACAACCTGAGATAAACTTATTAACAAGCAAGTGTAAAAACAATTATGTAACAATTTTTTTTTTAAATTGTAGTGAATGATTTGAACCCATATTTTCATAACTTTTATTGGCTTCAGTGTAAGCAGGTTTTACCTCTATAGAAAATCTCAACATTTCTTGACGAGGATAAAGAGAGACCCCAGAAGTGTTGAATTTTATAAATAGATCTTGAAACGGCACATTTGTGTTAACTCTCACATTCACAGGCAAGTATGATACTCATTTGAAATATGTATATTGTAAAAACTGAAGCAACAAAGTCAGAACTATTCATCAGTGCAACACAGCATAAAAAGCAATAATGTGCAAACTGGAGTACATACCTCTATTAGCATTCGGAGCAGCCAACAGTTTTGCAATAATGCTGTTTTGAAGCTCTATCTTTTCCTGCTGTTCACGTATTTGCTGCATGTAGTTTTCTGTCTGCAAATATAATTTAATTAGCATTAATCTTATTCTGTTTTGACTAGGGGTCTCTTATTTGGCATATAAAAAGCAGCTCTGATTTTTGAAGACAACTGAAATTCTGGTCCTCTGCGTAAAAACCTTCAGCAAGTCCATCTTTTTGGGACTATAGTGATTAGAAAAGGTATTATAGGAAATAACCCCTAAGTTTTAATAACTTTCGGCTGTGGCAGTTGTAAGGGGCAACTTTTAAGTTAGGATTCTTCATTTACAGATTCGAATACTTCAGACTTACATTAAAATTTTAGTATTCTTCAGAATGCTTGTTACAGAAAAAAGTAATTTCCCCCCCATATTTTCTAACAAATTATATAAAAATAGGCTTTTTAAAAGATAGATTTTAAATGGAAAACAACAACATTGTTTATTCCATACAACAGATACTCTGTAAACCATTTTGTCTGCCTATGAATAGTGTTGTACGTTTCTTTGAATGTAGTGGACTAGTTTTTCTAACCTACATAATGGGGCTGGGGGGGAAGGTAAGCAAAAAGCCCCATCCTTTGTCTCCAATACTATAAATCATGCTATAAACAGGCCACCCAAACTCCTCTAATAGTACTGCTTGTATTTCATCAAACTATAAATTTTGCTAGACAGTCCATTAATTGAATGAATGGCCAGGTGGCAGGAAGCTGCTAATATTCAAAACTATTATTTCATTAGCACATTCCTAATGCCGCAGTTACAGCAGTGCTGAAAACAAGCAAGAAAATTTGTGAAATCCCAACAAGGAAACTTTCAGTAATTCACTGAATTTTTCTGAAATTAGGGATATGTCTGTTACTGAACAGGTCACCACCTGTCACCATCTGGGACAAGACTCAGCATTGTTTTCACATCTAATCATTGTTTATCCATAGTGTTATCTAATTCTCAAATCTCAGCCACATTTAAAATCTATACCCTCCTACTGTCCGCTCTGTTTGTCTGTAAAGCAAGCAGGAAAAAATCTACAAGCAAAATTGATTTTAAAAGGCCAGGTAGTAGTTGTACTATGAGAGGATTTTTTGGTTGTGAATTTTTTTGGGTTTTTTTTGGTTTTGTTTAAAAAAAAAAAAAAAGTGATCAAAGAGCAGTACACTCCAGCAGCTATAAGAGACCTCATGAAGCAGAAAAATCACTGAGAACCAAATTGAAAATGTACAACAGCAATGTCTTGTCAACACTTCTGTACAGAGCACAGACATGACAGCTAAAACAGACAGAAGAGAAGATGCTTTTGACAGCCAGTGTGCACAAATTATTCCTTGAGTCAGATGGCAGCAACAAGTTACCAACTAGAAGATCTGCATGACAACCAACCATCCATCTGTATCAAACACCATCTGGCCGAGATGACTCTGGCTTCTGTGTGCTTGACATGGCTCCCAGCTCTAGAGACTGGCAAAACAAGTGGCCTATCGGTAACTTAAGTAGTAAACTGTTAACAACAGCATGGTGGACAATCCAACAGTGTGTGGAGGCCACACAATGAACAGAGGAAGTTACTAGAGTAAAGCACTGTACAAAGGTCATTCAAAAAACAGGAGCTGGGTTAAAAAAAAGCGAATAAAAAAACCCAAGTAATTTTAGTATCAACTCTTCTTGAAAAAATACTTTTGTTCTCTTTTGAAATAATAAAATTCAACTACTGAAAGTTTGAATAGGACAAAGATTTAAACTGGTAGTAATCTTTTATCTAAGGCTTTACATTTTTAATTTCTGAACCACTGAAAATGCAGAGAGCAATCTTGCAAGCATTTAGTTCACTTAGCTCTGATGAGCTCACACTTCTCTGGATTTCTTCTAGACCTTAGAAGGACTACATAATCTTGTACTCGATGCCTTGTTTCTTGGTCAGAAGATTTTTTCAGGTACTTTTAGATGATTTAGGAGTATTAACTTAATTGGCTTTTCTTCAAATAGTTAATAGCTCATCCTAAGAGACAGAATTTAAAAGATCCCTAAACATTCTAAAATGTATTGCCTTTTGTTAATTAGTTGCAATTTCAGCACAAAATCACACTACTTACGCTTGTTATGTATAGAAACCTCTATACCAGCACTGCTGCAAGACTATGAATAGAGACAGACTGCATAGTGGATGATTGCACACATGACTGACTTGGAATGTATTCTGTGATGCCTTGGCTAGTTTATTTTGCCATGCAAGGAGATGGCAAGATTGGGCCCAAATATCAGAATATTCTCTATTAGATCCTTCCCTGCTTCCAATTTTGCTACTGCTCCATAACTTGACGCAGAATATGGTTCATCAGCCCAGGAACAAAGTCCCAGCCACCAGTTCTACTAAGTATCAGAAAGTCCTGTAGCAACAAAAACATTCAAGCCTTCCTGTAACACAGGTTCTACTGCTGGGCAGAGTATGCATGATGAAATGACTTAGACAAACCCCAAACCTGATAGCTTTGAAATATGTTGTCCTTACTTGAGAAGTTCTAGAGGAGTTTTGTCTGAACTAATGTTTTCTGCAACAGACTACATAAATCTTCAAAGGTGCTTCTTACTGGTCAGAATGCCTCCTACTTCATAATTAAAGACTAAATATAGAGGTTCTTATTTTTAAATACTTATTCTAGCAATTTTCAGGCACATTTATCACAAAACTTTTAAACTGAAGCTATTTACATTAATAATACAAAAATTATTTTTTAAGAATGCAAATTACATTCCAAAAAGTATGTATATAAAATTAGGTAAATTTTATATACATCTTTGCTGTGTTTACATTAGAAGATTTCATTAATCCTCCAAGACAGACAACACTTTTCAAACTCTTAATAAAAATACCAAAAAATTCAAGATCAAAAAACAGAAACCCACCTACTAAATTCAAAGCCTAATGAGTTACTTTGCACTGTAGTGACATAGCTTCATAATTGCAATTTCCAGCTTTAACAGATGCACTAAGGTGTGCACAGCTAAAGTGAAATTGGTATCTACATGTACAACCCTCCCCCATGGGAAGGATGGCTTTAAAGATAGAATTCAGATTCCAACACCTACTTTTTGCTGTAGTTCTTTCACAGCATGGTCCCTATCCATGCATGCTTGTCGATAGGCTTCATAAGCTTTGTTAAGCTGCTCCCCAATGTTTTTGTCCATAGTTCCCAATGTTGTTTCATCACTGGAAAGATGGTCAAGTTAATAGACCTGAAAAGTAAATGGAAGGAAAAGAGAGAACACTAAGAAACAGCAGTATATAACTAAAAACATATATAGCATGACATGTACCACTGTGTAGTCAACTGATACATGCAGTTTGTTTGGCCATTAACTCTTGACCACTAACAGTATAGCTTGAACTATAGCTCTATTCACCTCAATATTTCATTTTATGACCAGGGATAGGTTTAAACAAAAGACAAATAAGCAGCTTAACTCTGAATCAAATTCTGGATATACGGAAAATGTAAATATATCTGTAGTTACAGTGTTTAAGACTGAAGCTTAAAATTGGTGCAGACTACCAGTTACCTAATTGTATGTGATCTCCAGAAGTTTAACATTTGCATAATTGTGAAATAAAGACAGAATTAATAACCTAAGCTAAACTCAGCTTTTGGCACTGTGTGGAAAAATCACAATGAAAAGCCAGTGTCCAGACATAGAGAAGTCCTGCAATTTTATTTGAAAAAAGGGAGGGAGAGAGTTCATTGGGGCACACGCCAGTTTTCTCTCTCGAGGTTTCAGAGGGCGCAGCCTCCTTTTCTCCTGAACTCCCAGCCACACGTTGTCCTCTTCCTTTCCCCACTGGCTGAGGTACCAGGAAGGTGCAGCCTTCCACGTACCCCTCCTTGAACCTGGCATTTTACCCTAAAGAAATTCTAGCTTGTGAGGACCCATTTGTCTGTTTCAGGAGTCCAACTGTCTGGGCTCTGCCACAAACCTGCTGCTTGAAGTTGGTAGAGACATTAAGATCCATTTCAAAAACCTTAACACCCATACCTTCACTCATAGAATTATTTGTGAAGCCATTAGCACACATCTTTCCCATCAGCATTAAGAAATAAAAAGATAAAAACTAATTAGGTCACACAAATCTATCCTATGCTGTGCTAAATTTGAAAATGTCAACACAAGCTACCCTACAAGGTGAGTTAAAACATTTTTTATCTAAAAATCAGTAACACCAAACAGTACAAATTATCAAGACTTGGACCTTTTCGCACAATATTGTGAACTTTTTACACTTTGTGTACAATTTCAGTAACAACTCTCAGAACTACAGCTCATCAACTTTGTCGTAAAGGACTAGAGCACTATTAAATGTCAGACTCCAATTTCAAGAACTTTGCAAACACAGGTAATTTGCTTCTATGGTAATATATGATACTAATTTTAAGATCAAAATTTAGCATACTATAAGTACAGTAAAGAACAAGTTAGTGAAGTCTCAACCCCCATCCCCACCTCATGGCCCCCCATAAAAAAGACAGCAGCATTAAGAAAGAAAATCCTCAAACCTGGCAATTTCATCTCTCCTGGTATTTAAATCAGTGTGGACTGCTACTATCATCTCTCACTTTCTTTTGGGATTATGCATAAAACACAAATACTACTAAAGGAAGTCACAGGAGAATAAGCCCAGCAAGAAGAGTATGAGGGCACTGGTCAAATATGGACACTGGTCAAAATTCTCATGATTGCAGCTTGAAGATTTTGTTCATGCTTCCTTGCTTTTGAGTATCTTCCCTGTCTTAGGGCTTGAATACAGAAATGTGGTCTAACTTTTCTAGAAGGTTCAATAGACTGCTGTATGGACATCACACTTTTTTGTCCTGCAAATTTTGTTTTACCGATGCAATCTTACAGGAAAAGCAATTGTATCTCACCTCTGTCACGGCTGTACTTTATTAGCAGCAAAGCGAATTCTTTAACAATTTGGAATTTTTTACGGATCCTTTGATTTAACAAACACTACTGAAATCCATGTTTATAAGTTTGCATAAAAGACACTGTTTCACATGAAAGGGTTAGTTTGTTTTGACTTGTTTTGTTTTCCTAAACACCAGTTCAGTAGTTTATAATCTCCCTCCACTGTCTCAAAGCATTGTTAGTAACACAGGCTACTTCATCTACCTCCTTCCTCCCCCAAATTGTATTCCTGCACTAAATGGAATATTCATTCTCACATCTGGGGCAACCTTTAACTAAATGAGTAGTTTCTTTCCTTTTCAAATGAAGGACTGTTCTATGTAGTTCAATGAATAAAATCAGATATTTCATCTGCCTTCACGGACAGGTGCTAAACTGCAGAGGGTATTGTTATAGCTGAAAGTGACTGAATGTGTGTTCTCACAATTTTTAAAAGCTTCCAAAGTTTGCATCAGTATTGATTTTGTACTCTTCTGAAATCCTCCATTGTTAAGAACTTACCTAGTAAATAGCATGTCCTGTACATATAAGAGATAACTTCATAAAATGAGTGCAGTGGGATTTAAGAAACTGTTCCTTCTAACAGAGGGAATAGGGCTCAGCTCCATGTGACTCACAGTTCACAGAAAATGAAGGCTTTAATTTCATTTATGCAAACTCAAACCTCTATTTGAAACACAGTATTTAAAACTTATACCTGATTTCCAGCCTTTTAGTCATCCATTGTGACTGGGAACATTAACAAGAAGTGCTGCTGTCATTTGGACTGATGGTATCAAAAGTAATTGATCAATCAGGCAGAACTGTAGCACTGCGCCTGATTTTCTACTTGGTACAGAAAAATAACTTACTGGTAGGTCCCTAAAATTCTGACTCCATGCAGTACGAAAGGGTCAGTGAAAGACATTACTAGTGACACTTTAAGACGGCACT
>JAHLSL010000067.1:3716481-3752364 GCA_025920805.1 Petroica traversi
AAAAAAAAAAAAAAAAAAAAAAAAAAAAAAAAAAAAAAAAAAGTGACGGGGCGCTGCCCGCGCCGGCCTCGGGTCGGGTCAGGGCAGGGCAGCGGCCGCCGGGGCTGCCGGGTTCGCGCAAGGATGGGAGCAGGTCCGCTCCCCTCGGGCATCGCCTCTTCTGTCCGGCTGCAGAAGACCCCTCAAGCAGCCTCTGTGCTGCTCCCGATTTCCACAGCACCTTCCAGTTTCTGTCTTTCCGTGACTTAGACTAATTTGTAAATAACAATATTTACATTTGTACCATATTTTTAATGCTCAGCCTAGTTTTTGTCTACAGGGTTTGTTATAGGTTACTACAGAGTCATTTCCCTCCCTGCGTATGTTTCGTGCAGGCGGTGAATACTATAGGTAATAATATAATGGAAACACACAGTTTCAATTTTGCTGCTGCTACACGCCCTTATCTCTTTAGGTCACATATACAACTTTTTTTCCTGAAGGTGTGTAGGAGGATGGAAGCTGATGGGAGATCGTGAGGCTTGTTACATGCTTGCCCAGGGTACCATCACAGAGCCAGCTGTAGAGAAGCACTGCAGATTTTGAATTAATCTCGGCTGTCTCTGTGCATATCCAGTGAACATTTCCATGCAGCCGAGCTGTGGTGTTTCTTCTAGGGAAGAGCTTTTCACTTTGCCCACTCAAAAATCAGAACTTGTGCTCCAGCTGTCACAACCTACTTACCCCGGGTGCCTGCCCTTGGAAGCCTGAGGACCTGAGCTCAAGCATAGCCACAGAATATGTAGCCAGGTGTTGCTCTCTGTTCTCTTTTGAAGATTATTTCTGTTATAAATTATCTTTCCTGCAAAGACTTTAGCAACTCTTTTGATCTCTTTTCGCATGTTCTAAGGCTAAAGAGACTTACAGGCCAATAGCTTAATTAGCCTATAAATATTCTTCCTGTTGGGCCACTTTTAAGAACTTCAGGCAAGGTCCTAATGAATTATTAAGATTCAGAGAGAGTTTGCTCTTTTAGCATGTTTCCAAGAAAAGGGGATTCAATTTCCTTTTTCAGGGACATCCAAGTTAAGGTTTCATTCAACCAGGTCATAAAAAAAAAATAAGATGTGGGCAAAAAAAGGCTATCGTTTCTCTTTTAATTCTATATGTTACATTTTTCTTCAGTTTTGCCAAGTAGTTATACACTTAAAATTATAATGGATCTCTCAGCTGTAATATAACCTGCATTTCTTAAAATCAGATTGATACATGCAATATAATTTGACTGATGTTATATTTTAAAAGGGATAATGTGCAGAAAAGTACAAGTGGGTGTTGTCTGATGGTAAGCACGCATCAACTAAGATTATGGCTACCTGAATTCAAATAGAGCCATATATATATGTACCACCTCTGAAACCTATCATTGCATGTTAGTTGTTTTAGGGGAATTTTTTAATTATTATTAAATAGTACAAACCCTCTATTTTGTAGCTAACTTGATCTCTGATCTTTTAGGGTGTTTTTTGCTTTACAGTCAATTACTAAACTACTTTTTGTCCTTTTCTTCCTCATCTTCTACCTCCGTAATATCTTCTCTACAGCTGGTCCAGGAAAAACTTTCTGCGTTTCTGTCCCATCAATATTTCACGCTTTTATGTCATTGTCAAGGCAGGATTGCTTTCCCATGTGTAGCCCTCACAAGATAGCTGGAAAGAAGAAGCACCTATCAGTGTATTTAAAAATTATTTAGGATTTTAGGAATCTACTAATCTTAAAAGCAGCTGCAAACCACTTCTCTAGGGTTTGGGAGTGGTGGTGAAGAGCTTCTTGTTTTTGTAATTTTATTTGACTTTGTGTTCAGAGTCAGAGAAAGTCTTACTTTGACTACTTATGCTTAGAAACATAGAATGGGTTGTTTTGTTTTTTTTTGTTTGGAGGGTTTTTGTTTGTTTGTTTGTTTGTTTTTCTTGGTGATTGGGAATTATCAAGCTGATACTTCTTTCATAGTAAAAATTCAAGTTTGTGTTCCATGGCTCAAGCAGCCTAATTAAATACTAATATTATCTATATATGCAGTTTGCTGTTTGCCTTTACTTCCGAAATGGTATTTGAACAGGAATTTTCCTTAGTCTGTGCTGATGTGTTAACGCTGTGCTCGGTGGTTTCACTGTGCTGAGGTCTTGGGAGGAACTCACTGCTTTCAGGGGAGGCTGGGGCTGGAGCAGCTGGCAAAAGGCTGTAGTTCATCAAAGATTTCATCTGATTCCTTTTAATGATTTTATAAGCTTTTAAATGCAAATTGGCTCTTACTAGAAAGAGGTTAAAATGTTTCTTGCAAGTTGTTAATGTAGCCATTCGTTCAGACACTAGGTGGCTCACGTCAGATGTTAAACCTTTTCCAGCATTTACAGACTCTGGTCCCAAAGGAGTGTGCTTGGTGCTGCAAGAGTCTCTGCTGCTCTGGGGTGCTTCGTCGTTCCTTTAATCTGTTGCTGCTTTAACAAAATAAAAAACGTGTTTTGATTTTGAAATGCCTTGCCTGGTCAGAAAAATGAGAACTGTGGATCAATTTAGACCAAATGTTGTCATTCCTTATTGTGAAGGAAGGTGAGGCTGATTATTTTTTCCCAACATCAAGAATGGTTAATTGATGAGCCTGTGTAAACATTTGTATGCAATTGCCTCTAGGTTGTAACAGACAAAGCCTGGGTTCCAGAAACTAAAGGATATTAAATCAAAATGCAGACATACAGATTTGGAGCACTATAAGCTACATAAAAATAATGTCTTATTCTTTTTCTATGTATCTGAATGCTGAAGCTGATAAATCTAATTTACTCATTGTCTTTACAAAGTGTAGGAGCAAAAAGTTTGGATTTTCTTTTCTCATCTCTTTGGTAACAGTATAGGAAATCTTTATGTTGCCTGGAGGAGTATCAACAGGATTATGAAATACGGTTTTGTGCTTCTTATGACTAATATTAGCTGGGAACTTCCACTGAGAAATACCCGACTGAAGAACTTCCTTAAATGCCACTGTGTGCCGACAGTCATTCTCTGAAACTGAGACTTTTGCAGAAACAGCCTGCAAACTGGTTTTGGACCCAGTGCAATATTCTTTATTTCCATAAGTGATGTAAATGATTTCTAGAGGCTCCCTACCCTGGAGAAAGGTTACCCTGCATGAAAAGGGAGCAGTGCATGAATAGGCACCCTGTCTGCGTGGGAACAGTTAACATATAGCGCAACTGTTGTACCAAATATAATACATACTTTTTAATATGTTGTGAAGAAAAAGCCAGTGATGATAACGACACCAAGAGAAAGCAGCAACAGCTTTGGAAAACAAATGCTATTCCTCTATATAGACTATAACCTGTGTTACATACAGAGGGAGTCAAAGATGGGGAGTATAATACTTAGAGAAGAATAGCCAATCCACAGATTCTTACTTAAGCGCCAAAGAAACTTAATTATAAAAGAGATCCTGAGCTCTCTTTTATCATAATTGTGTCTCTCCCCACTTCCACTCAAACCACTGAAACTGAGTTTTATAGAACAATGTAGGGAAAACATCTTGAAAAATTCATGTTCTAGCATGAGTGCCTTTTTGCCATAGAAGCAAGAATTCAGGAGATTTAACATATAATCATTAATTCATTAGATTTGTCAATGTGAAACAATGAGATATTTTCATATCAACTGACTCACATAGGCCTTCTCCCTTTGTTCCATGTTAAAATTACTTAATCTTGATAGCTGGTTTGTGTGGAACTTCATTATATACAGTATCTAATTTCAGAAAACATGACTGATATATTGAAAGCTTTTTGATCCCAAGCCTCTGTTTAGGTTTTCAGTGTGGAGTAAGAGTAGAAGAAGTCAAGGAAAATGTATTTGAAATGAAACATTTAATTTCTGGACTCTTATGACCTCTTTTCCTCTTCTGCAAAAAGGGGCTGTATCATGCAGCAAGACCACAGATTCCACAGTATTATTTTTATTTCTGTAGAACCATAGAATTCCAAAGTTTGGGGAGGAGGAGGAGAGAGGTGTTGGTGCAAAGTCATACATGGACCTGTGTATACCTGAATACCTATGGAATTTCCTGTCAGAACTGTTCAGGATGTGAAAATTTTGGTGTTCAGGGGGAGATTGGACAAGTAAATGCTTGGGAGATTCACTGAGGGAAACTAAAGAGACAGGCAGCATCAATCTCAGGAAGTTCTCTGACCTGAAAATAGCTGGCAGCTGGGAGAAGACTCTGAGGAAGTATTACATATGCTTGCCCTGTTCTTATTCTTCCCAGGGCATTGATTTCTAGCCACTGCTGAAGAGAAGATGGGACTGAACCAATGTGGCATATGTTCTTACGTTAATGACTTCATGCTGATACAAATGTGTAGGAATTTCTTACATTAAACAATTTCCTGTAAAATACAGGATTCTGTAGAAGTATAGGGAACATTACTATTGCAGAAGCTCCAAAAGATCTTGGAAAATTCATTCAGAATTATTTCTTATTATTTTGAGAATACCCATTTGAAAGACAGAGCTTTTGAGCAAGTTTATTAAAGATAATCAGTTTTATCTGGTTTCTCAAAGATGCTGTGTTTAATTTGACTGTGTTTCTTGTTAAATTATGATGACCGACTGCATAATATCATTGTAACTGCTCACAAAGCTGAACACAAGTTATGTCTGTGTAAATACACAGCAAGGTGACCTTCTTCTCCTGTAATCTTTTAACAAAAAACTCCTCTTCCTTAAGTATTTTTACAAGATGATAGAGCAACTGAAACTATATCCATATTTTCCCTGATGTATGGAGTTGGTATACATTCTTTCAACATTATTTAATTGTATGTTATAGTAGAATTTGAAAAGAAATAGTTACGTGTATCTGCATAGTGAAAAAATTTTTTGAAGTTATTCATCTCTGTCAGCTTTGTTTTGTGATATAGTTGTTCTAACTTCTGGTTTTAATTTTTAAATCTTTTTATAAATGAAAAGGTGGTTTTGTGACTTCAACAAAGCACTTTTGATTCTTACTCACAATCTTCCTGTGAGAGCTTGATGGGTCTTAACTTGACTGATTAGTGTGGCAAGACAAAATAAGACGCTCAGATAAGTGTTTCTGTAAATCTTAAAATGTACCATCGCAGTGAAGTTCTATAACCGAATAAACAAAAATGAAAAAAAAAAAAAACCAAAAGCAAAATTGAAGTTATTGAGCAATCAGGCTGCTCAAGTTTTAACTAAAATTTCTTGGTATCTGCATGCACTAAAGATAAATCAACAGCTGTGCCTGCTGAATTTTGTGGTAAATCTTTCCCAGCTTTAAGCAAAGAAAGCTTGAAACCATGTGCTGTGTAGCTCATCTTGTGTTGACACTGTGCTGGGTTGAATAAAGCCTCATCGTCTGTGAAGCTAAGAGGAATTAATGATAATAAAAGTTCAGACCCGCTTCTTGCAAATGATATTTGTTCTTACCATGCAGTAAACAGGAATATATGTACAAAACACAAAGGAAAAAAAATGATTATTCGTTGTGTGTTGCCAGTTCTAATACAGAAATTATATCGCTGGTAATAACTCTGACTTTCTGGAAGAGCTGTCACACTTCAAGATTTATTCCCGGTGAAGCAGGGAGAGAAACACATGATCAATGGATTTGGGCCTTTTTGCATAATTAGTGGCAAAACGCGTGTGCACACACACATGCACACACTCACTTCGTCTGGCACAGCCTCAGTCTTCTGATACACCAGCTGCTAAGACATTTTCCTATCTGTAGCTGCTTCCTCTGAGTGAAAACACACCTGCTCTTCTAGCATTGTATCCACTTATTGTTGGCTTTTTGGAAGCAAAAGATGTAAGAGAATTTTGGCTTGTAGCAGAGATCTGAATTAGAAAGGGATAATTCAAAAGAGTCTTATAAAAGAAATTATACATTATTTTATATTTATTAATGTCCTGGGGTGACTCTGTGAAGCTTGTATCCTCAGTCGTCCGTTCTGCTTACGCTGGATGGTAAGTTCTGTAGCTTTAAGCTAGGATCAGGACAATTAATTACCAATTTACTTCTGTAGGTGTATGACATGTGAATGACATGTTCAAAGTGGCATTTTGCTCCTACTGTTTTCTGCCTTAATTTGGAAATACTCTTATTTGAAGAGGTTTTGGCCATTGCCATAGTGTCATCACATACCTGCCAGTGTTCTTAAATTGCACTGCAATCAGCTCATTTTGTATTAAATCAAATGGGAGAATTCTACACAGAATCGAAAATTCATTTCCTGCAGCAGTGAGTAACAACTGCATTTTAGATTGCCAAAGGATATCTGGTAAAAAGAACATTAAAGAAAGGCAACTCTTAATATGAGGGATAAAAGCAGGAAAGATAAAATCATAGATGTTGGGTTAGCTGGGAGCGAGAAAATGAAGTCCCAGAGGCCCTCCTTCCATGGTGCCTGGCCTTGCCTTTCTGTCCGAACTCTGAAGTACAGCCAAACTGACAGCTGCCTCTAAACCTCTCTTTTAAAAGATTTGACCTATGCTACGGCCTGGAACTTAAAGAAGTGGTTTTGAGTTTTTTCCTCCAAATTCTGCAGAGGTAATGGACAGATAAAATATTGTTCTATCAGTCCTACTCCTCACACACTTGTATCTTCCTATCAACCTATCCCTTTCTACTTTGTTGACAGGTGGTAGAGTAGCTAAAGACAAGAATCAGGAAATGAATTTAGGATTATGGTACCAGTGGCTTCACGGAGGCTGCTACAGCCTCTGGTACATAATTTTGCTACACAGAATGTGGAGCTTGCTGTAAAGCAGTGTTTTAAGTATAGCTGCTGTCTCTGGGTAATTCTCTGTAGTTCTGAATCCTTTCTAGTCACATCTCCTGGAGATGAGAATTAGATTTTGCATGGACTAATTGGGGCAAATCACAGAGACTATATTTCTCTAGTCTCGTGGCTACAACAATCTTTGGCTTCCAGTCTCCTTTTAACAATGTTTGTGTGTTTTTTGGCACAGTAGGCAGTAGGTCATTCCCACTTTTCCGCTTTTGACAATCAGTTTTACTGACTGATTTTCTACTTCACTGGTGCCTAGAACAGCCCTCTGAAGATACCATCCTTGCCAAAGGCAGCATCAGCTTTACCTAAACCATTTCTAACATATGTTTGCCTGTTTTGAAGATCTATATTGGTGATAAAGATTTCACAGCCTCCCAAGGGACCTTCTGTTCTTTCTTACAGATTTTTTTTCTAAATCTCTAATTATTCTTCAGTTGAACCACATTTTCCACAAGGTACAATGAACAAACTGGACAACATGATCCAGCTGACTTTCCGCCATGGTTTTCAAAAAATACATACTGACTGTTTTATATCCTTAAAACGGGACAAAAACTTAAGCTTTTAAGCAAACTTCTTCAATTATTTGCTTCAGTATTTTTCTCAGGAAGACAGAACAGTATGTAATTTCCTGATTTCTTCTGTTCTCTGCTCTTAAAGATAAACATGACATCTGTCCTTTTTCATTCTTTTAGAAGCTCATCTGTTCTCCACAAGTTCTCAAAGATTGTTGCTAATTACTCCGAAATGTCTTTATTCTGTTCTCTAAGTATCCTGAAAGGAATTTGTTTGAGCTCAGCTGGTTCAGAATTTTTTTTAGCTAAGTTATTGTACTGTCCTGTATTCTCTCTCCTTGTCTCTGTGACTAATTATTTTAGCCAGCTGATTGAGGCTGAAACTTCTCGTGAAGAAAAGTAAAAGAGGTATCAACTTTTTTGACATCACCTCTAATCATATTTTTTCTCCACTGATTAACAGATCTCCCTTTCCTTTGTCTTTGTCTTGCTACAAATGTATTACAGGAAATCATTTTTTTTTCTGTGTTGCTATTTATCTCATTTTGACTTTTATGATTTTGCCATCTTTTTACATTCTTTTACACTCCTCAGTAACTTTATTGAGATTAGTTTCTTAGAAAAACCTTATTATTTAGCATGTTGGGATTTTTTGAAGTGTATTTCTTACTTTGTCCACAGGATTAGGGTAGTTTGTGTTAGCCCCTCTTTTTTCTAGAGGAGGTGGAAAAATCTCTTAAACTCCTTGATTTATGTTTTTCAAGGATCATGATGATATCTAAATACTAGATTAAGAACCTAAAATGTCTTTGTAGATGTAGTCCTGACTGACTTGCCAGAAATCATGCTGTGCATTTATGGTAGAGATGGGTCTGAAGCATAGAAATGTCTTGTTCACATCAGTGGCTTCTGATTCCTGCTTAATTTTTGATCTGATTAAGGCAGCATTATTTGGTTGCTATCTGATTTCTGTAGGTTTATTTTATGTTAGCAAATTTCCTTACTTACGGGTTCTTCTTTGCGTGCCCTTCATTGTCCTTGATTATTTCTACATTGTATTATGGGGAAAAAAAAGAGCTAATGAAAGAAAAAAAGTTTCAGTATGTATTTTTCCCATCTGGTTAGTCCAGCACTCTTCTTAATTAGTAAAATGCCATCCTGTCAGATTCTCTTCTGCCAGAAAGTCATTCAGCTCCGAAATCACTTCTTCACCTCCATCATATATTTTAACATTTGAAAAAAAACAAAAGTCTAAGATATTGTATTCTTCCTTACGGCAGAAAAAGCAAAATCAACTACAGCAACGCTAATTAAGTGCAGTTTAGGATTAATTTGTATTTAAACAAGGCCTCATGGGATTTCAGAACATGTACTGAGAGTGTCATAAAATATGTAACAGCACTTCTCAATTAATATTCATTCATTTGGGAACAATGAAAAGCAGCCAAATAGGTAGAACCTCTTCCTTACTCTGTCCCCAGAGCTTATGCAATGCCCTTTCTGCTTTCTCAAGTCCAAAAATCAGTTTATTCTTAGTTTTGGGCAATACCAGACTGGATCAAGAATAATTTTATTCCTTTTCTTGTGTATGAAACCTCTTTTTCTGCTACAAAGCCACTTATAGATAATGTATTATGTAATAACTCATAATCCAAATGTTTGACTACAGCAGTTGTGTTGCAAAGACATAATTATTCTGTTTCTTTTCCATTGTGTCAAGAGAAAAGCCAGCCATTTTAAAAGTAATGTATGGTTTAACTATTTTATTTTTAAAATTATTGTCATATCAATAAAAATAGTTGAATCAGTCAACACCATCACACTGATTATAGATAACAAGGCAAATAAATGTTGAAATTCAGCATTCTTTCAATAAAAAAAGGACAGTCTCAAGGAGAAACATAAAATACATCTGTATTCAGAATAACTAAATATATAACTAAATATATCTGAATAGTTTGTAAACAATTAGGAAATAGGAATAAAACCACAAAGTTATGAACCCTCATGTAGAATTTTAGGTGGAATTTGCTGCGGAGGAATTAACTAGGAGAGAATTATGCATATTCCTATAATTTTAGATTATAGCATTTTGTATATTCGTTAATTTTTTGGTAATTGCTATAGAATATGTAATCTGTTCCTTTAAATTTCTGTAGGAATTTTTCCTTTTACATGGAAGTAATCTGAGAATAACTATTATCAGTAATTACAATAACTGGGTATTTCCCCCAAATATTTCTGCTGTATTCTGACTCCTGTGTGGTGGGGGCTTTCCTGTGTGGGGGGGTTTTCTGGACAGCTGGCAGGTGTGTTTAGGTGAGCTTTAAATAAAATGGAGCAGAAGTAGGAAGGGTGAAGTAAACTACTCAGAGAATCTTCTGTGCATAGAACTTACTCCCCTAGGCATCCATTCCTGTTTACTGTTGGGATCTCTGAATCGATTAGGAATTTCTGCTATGCAGGAACTTCTACTTTTGTGGAAGAAAGCAAGGGAAAATGAGATGGTTGTCACAAAATCACAAGAGGTAATCAGTTCTTAGATGTGAGTGTTCCAAGGTATGAGAAACCTGGGTAAGTTCATTGTCCCAGGTTTTAGGTTTTACCACTAGTATCCTAGCAGAGAATCAAAGCAATTATGGTTTTTGTTTCATAATGTAGCTTATGAAAAATTGGGTTAATTGAATGATATAAATTCTCCTTGAGTAAAGGCCATATCCATAGGATGGAGTCAGGCTAAAATGTTATTCAAATGAAGTGCAAAATATAAGGCTAGTTCAACACAAGTCTTATTTATGCTTCAACCCCTGCTAAAGAAACTGAAGATACCCAGGCATCACTTTGGTAGCTAAGCAAAGCTTTCTTCTTGTTCCCAGCAACATGCCATGTAAGATGTCAGCATTTCAGCCAGTAGGCAGAGACTCAGTGAATATTCCTCAGTTTTCTGAAGCTCTCCCTAGCATGCTTACACTGTTTTCTCATACTGGAGTCACTCCAAAAAATAAGTATATCAAAGCCAGTATTTTAGAACATGGAAGCAACACCCCCCCCCAACTGGTCTTTATTAATCACTGTCTCTTTGGACAGCATTTTGCTTCCTTAAGTGTTTGTCAGATTTGTGCCCCAGGCATGCATACTTGAGAAATAAAGTTTTATTTGGGTATTAAATAACATAATACATCTCATTAGTAATAAGCTGCTTTTTCTGACAGAACATAAGACTTATTAAACATGACTGTTGAGTTCACTCAGTGTCTAAACAGGACCTTGCTGCAAATCCTAATCTACTTGAGCAGACATGCAGTAAAATGCCATGGGTAATACCTCATCATATCATTAGGAATAATAATAATAAACAGTGATAATGAATCTCTTGGCCACTTTTATATTAAAAGAAATGAAAGGATAATAACTCACTACAGGTAAAAACAGCAGTTGACAAGAGTTTAATATGGATATAGAGTATAATGAAAAATGTTAATTATGGAAAGATGTCAGACAGCAGTTATTTCATCTATAATAGTAGAATTTTGTTACATTACAAATAAAGCTTCCACTCCCATTCCTGCCTTTGGTGACCAATTAATATGCAAAGCATCCAAGGAATTGTACTCTATATTAGGATTTATTTGCTTACAAAGCTGGGCAATGCTAGGTAAAGCCTTCTTTCTTTCTTTCAGCATTGATATTTCTTTTCTTTTTCCCTTAGAATCACTTCCATTCTTTCTAGATCCTACTATCTTCATCCTCTGCTGCTTCTGCATGTCTTATGAGTTTCTCAGTTTCTGCTCTGCCTTTGTCCAGACTCCACCAACTCTCTCTAACCCTCCTATTCTGCTCCTAGGGACCTCAGAAACTCCCTAGACTTTGAATGATATTGCCACTGCAACTTCTCCTGGTTAAATACTTTGTTACAATGGCTTGCTTATGTTTCTAGCCTATGTATTCTGGTGTTGCAAACACCACCCCTCAGACTGGCAGCTTAAGAAGCTTCCCCAGTGCTTAAGATGAGGAAACAGAAGATTTTCTTCTTTTGTTGCCCTACTACTTTAGTAGAAAAACACATGAAGTGGAAAAGTAGTAGAAAAAGTAGCATCGAAAACAGGAATCTGTCTGACCCTTAAAGCGATGACCAAATAGGAAGGAAAATAATGAGATGAAGACAATTTTCTTGTAGCAAGGGATTCATAGGTACAGACTGAGATAAATGTGGCAAATCTACCTTAATGACAAATCTGACTTTTTAACCAGCAGCCTGAAGGAGCTATGATTGTCATCAGCTTTAAGTTCTTTCTAAAGAATGACTGCAGTTGTAACAACACAAATTCTGTTTGCCAAGATGCTCTCTTGCTATTGGCTGTAAAAATAACAAAGTACACTGGATTGTGGAAAATAAAAGAGAAAATGTTGAAGCAGATTTTAAAAGTGATAGGAAGCAAAGAAAGGACTTCTTGGGGTATACCCTGCATCAAGCTTTTACTTCACTGGCCGCCTTTCCATTTTCCCTGTAGTGCAAATATTTCACTGTCTGATTTCACTGCCTTCACAACATCCAGTGTAATGTTCAGACTAGACCTTTAAATCCATTCAGCATTGAGAATGTACTAGATGGGCATTTGAACATAATTTTTGTTCTTGTTGTTTAAACCAATAAGTTTTCAAAATAAATTGATTTGAAAGCAATCATCTATTTACATTTTTTTCAAAGTTTGAGAGCCCTACAAATTTTGGTCTGACAGCAAGGGTAAAAAAATATACAATTATTACTACATTACCAAATTTATTTATTTAACCAGATTTCTTTATCTTCCTTATCTCCACCCCTATTTCATTTTGACATCTGTGTTTAGCAGTAGGGTAATTTTAGGTATTTTAGGTTAAAAATAACCCAAACAAACAGCATGGCTAAGGTTGATTAAAGGGCATCTAGAAAACGAGAACTGACTTGAAGTTTGGGGGGGGGATTAATTTAGAAAAATGACATTTACCTTAAGCTTAACCAGTTCTTCTTGGATTTTTCCTCTGTGCTTCAGGTCCCATTTCCCTATTATTTTAAACTTTTTTCTTGCTAATCCTTGAAGATGAGCATGCATACATTGCTAGTAAGCATGTCTCAGCTTATATCTTCATGAATAATACAAAGGATATAAATAGGCTCCTGGAAAATACAAAAGCACTAAAAGATTTGAAATGCTGTTAAATAGAAGAGGTGTTTTTGGAAATTATTAAAAGTGCTGTCTTCTTATGACCTTAATTTTAATATTTTTTTGTGTGTGTATCATAAAACAGCATGATTCATTAAGTACCTAGTCTGGCATTTGGGTTCATCATATGTTTTTGAATATCAAAACAATAGACATACTACCTCAACGTTTTTTTCTTATAATATGCTTTTAACAAAATATTACAGATGGTGCTTCTTGACTGCTAACAAAATTTCATATTTGTAGTTTTCCTGATAATTTTCTTATATAATGGATTTCAAGACTTTGTGTTAGACCATTGAGACAGTGGTGGACTTGTAGATGAAACCCAGAGTTATTATAGTGTAAGGAATAATACAGAATAATAATACAGAATAATACTTCAGTTTTATCTGTGGAAGGTGTTCTGAGATTAATCAGATTTTACATCAGTATAGTCTTGAAACTTGGATTGTCTCTTGGTCATTCATAATGTCACATAATTGCCATTCACATTCTCATAATTTCCTCTTGGCAACTAAAGAACAAAAAGACAGTATACAGTAGGCATGAACATGGGCAGGCTGTCAAGAAGCATTGGAATGGAAGCATTGCCTGGGCATGCAAAGATGTAATTAGGAAGACCAGAGCTAGAGCTGGAACTGAAACTGAAAGGAATGTAGGCTGCAAAAAAAAAGCTGGACAAACTTGTGTGGATATACTGGCAGCAGATGGAAGACCTTGGAAATGGTTCCCCTTGATGAATGGGGTAGGCAATCTAATCCTGAGGATGAAGGGTGACACCAAGGATGTCTTTGTTTCTGTTTTCATTGGCAAGGTCTAATCTCAGGCCTCACAGGTCTCTGTTCCCAGCAGCAAAGTTCATGGGAGAAAGTTATTGTCCACAATAGACAACTGGATCAGAATCAACTTGAGAAACTGGCCATGTGTTAAGACCATAGGATTTATCTGGTATTGCTATGAGAGTTGTTTGGTTTTCAGTGTAAGACATCTGTAAAAAATCTTTTGAAAAGTCATGATTATTAGGGAAAATTCCTGCTGACTAGCAAAAAGACAAATATTATGCCCATCTTCTAAAAGGCAAGGAGGAGAATCTGGTGAACTACAGACCCGTACTCCTATCCAAAGTGTAGGAACAAGGTATTTACAAAGAAAAGTTTCTAAAAAGATAGAATGGTGTGATCTAGACAATACATTTTCATAAGTCTGTCTTATTGCATTTTCATAAATAGGTTTGGACTCTTGATTTTCTTCCTGTCATACTTTTTCCTGCAAAAATTCCTTTGAAAATATTTCCACAAAGCAGCTGGCTTCCACACTGAGTCTTTTCCACAGCATATTGGTGGCCAAGGACTACAAACTAAATACTATTAGGTGGGCATCAGCTTGGCTGTAACTTGCCCTTTGAACTATGGATTCAACTCCTGACATTGTTCAGTAAATTGCTAGCCAGGTCTAGAAGCAAGTTAATTTAATTTTGGAACTTGGCCTAATATAAGCTAATCAGAGCTAGCAAGAAGGGAGACTAGGTTTGATTTTGGTTTTAAATGAGTTACATTTTACCTTCTACTTAAGAGATGACCGATCCTGGTCTACTTTGCCTCCTTTCCTGCATTCTTCTTTTTCACCAGCCACAGATGGATAGAGTAGTACCTGCAACCTCAGTTTGTCTTTCTTTCCTTTTGGCAGCAATCTGTGTGATTTTTCATCAGCGCTAAGATAGCCTCAGGCTTGCTTTATAGTGCTTATCAAGCTTGGTAATGTCTTAAATTAAAATTTTCTTTTAAAAACTTTGAACTGCTATTCTAAATTTTTTAAAACCAGGTATTCTTACCAAAAGGCTTTATTATTGCTCCCTGAACCAAGCCAGTGTTTTGAGATATCGTATGATTGGTTGTTACACGAAGAAGTTAATTAATGGTCGAGAATGTTTTGGGGTCCTTTTTTTTTGTTTTCCTGTCAGATAATACAAAGTCTTTTTCAGTGCATACTGTATGAATAAACAACAACGGAAAGTTTGCTAATAGTTTCTCTGTCTGATTTCCCAGTTACTCTTGCTCCCTGAGGGAGCTGCTTTGACTCCCTTCTAAGGTCCAGCGCATGACTATCTCACACTTTGCTGGCCCTTTTCTTTGCCCTTTTTAAAACTTGCAGCCACTCCAAAGAGGAACTTTGGCTTAGAGCATCACTGTTTATCAAATCTGTGTACAATCTAGTGCAATTTGTTTCCATAATAGTTTCTAGCTGTCTCATTAAAATGTTTCTTCCAATTAGGATAACCAAGAATTACCTGTTCTAATTAGGTTTCTGTTTGCTTGCAGATCAAACACAGAGTTGATGGCTTTATGTTTTCCAGTATAAATATATCCTAAACATTTCTAGTGCACAGCAATGTGCATAGATTCCAGTTCCTCACAACAAAAACAGAAGTTCTCTATTCCTCTTCACTTCTCCTGATTTCTTTTTTTTCTACTCTTTAATTTAATATACAACAGAATGGTCTTGTACCATACTCTGTCTTGATGCCTGCTACATTTTCTGCTCTCTTTGTCTGTACCCAGTGTACCAGTATAAATGATGGGAACTTCTTTACCTGCCACACCTTGAAAGGAAGTTCTGTGGTTTGTTCACAAGGGAATGAAAACATTCTGAACAATCTGTTCATTATTTGCCATTGACTTTCTGATCCGCTCAAAAATAAGTATTTTTTATCAAGTTCCTCCATCATTGCTAGCATCTGACTTATTCTTTTGGTACTAGCAGGGAAACCTCCAGGCAGATCAGCAAATCAGGCTTTGTGATTTGCTCAGGTCTTTTTCCCCAGCACCAGTGAAGACTACTCCAAAGATTCCATCAGCATAGTGCTGTAAATCAGTGTCCAAGTGAGAATGATTGACTTCACATGATATCTGATGAAGGTGTAAATTTATTGTGTGGTAAGTTTGCCTGCTATGTGCAATTTCTTGATGACTGACTAAGCTGCTTTTGAAAACATTTCCTTTACACTCATCAAGCCTCAGTTTCATCTATTAAATATTAAATATCCTGTAGAGAGGTTTCTACATATCTGTTTATAATTTCTCTTCAGTACAGCAATTTGTCTTATCATTTTATATGTTGAGATTTAGAGAATTTTTTTGTTATTTACAAATACATTTCTATGCACATTATAATACAGGCTGGTGACTTCAGTGGGAAGTCATGTTTGTGGGTATATGCTGAAAGAAACTTCTGAGGAAGAGGTGCATGAGCAAGAAAACCTTTAATCCAAATGTATGTACACAAAGATAATCATTAGTACAGAAATTTTCTATTATAAACCATCGATTTTATAAGAAGCTAACATTTTTTTCACAAATGGCATGTCTTTAAGTACCTTTGTTTCTATACTTCAAATGGGAACAAGAAGCTAACATCTTGAATACAACAAAGCCCCCCAAGTCCAGAAAGTGCAAAAAGAACTGAAGTCCTGTAAGATATGATAAAGAACCTGTGCCTGACGAAAGGAGTGAAGAGAAAAAAATCATACATGGTTTGGTGAAAATCAAGTTTCATATGGTCAGGGTCCCTTTTTTCCCAGTGACGTGTTCAGGTCAGGCCAAAATAGCTGCATTTCTTGGCATTTCACTTGGTATAATAAAATGCTACATGATCTCCCCCCATTTCTCCCATAGCACACTTACTAGATTAGTCCAAATTCCTTTACTCAAATCTGGTAGTTCTGGCATATGGGCTACCAGCTGCCCATAAAACCGTGGTTATCTTCGTTTTACAACAGAAAGCAAGCCTTTTTAGTGAAACATTATATATATATTTTATCAGCATGCCTATTTTTATTTGAGTTTCTCTCCTCTCTTATCTCTCAACACATTTACATTTCAGATCATGAGTTTGGAATTGTTTTGAACTAAACAAAACAAAGCGTCTTTGCAGCAATATGCTGCAGCTTTAAGTGTTGTGTCCTGACCCATGAGAGAGGGAGGAGGAGAGCACCATACCTCTCCCATAGCTTTCATTCTCAGGCAGCCAGGGATGCTTCTCAAACACTGAGTGAGGAGGGGGTAAGTTTAGAAAAAGCTGTCTTCCTCAATTATGACCATTCATAGAGTCACTTAGAAACCTATTACCATTTCTGGAGTATTACCAAACACAATGAATAATTCTAATACATTTTCAGTCTTCCCAGACTGCAGCAATCAGTCACTGCAGATATAAAACTGTAAAGCTCTGTGTTCTTTGGTACTGTGATACTCTTATTTGTGCTGCCGGATATAAAACTTTTAGTTACATTTCCTGTTCAGACACTGTTTAAAGTTTCAGAATGGCAGACAGGTGGTTTTTTGGCCTTACAGTGAGAAGTAAAAAGCAGCAGTACAACACTCACAAACAGGTTTCTGTACTTTTTTACTGAAATAGCAACTATTGAAATGTCAATATCTATTCATTGTATTTGTTCATCTGCATCTCCAAAGGCCATGTGGAGGCCATGCCCCTGACCTCTTTTGGTTGTTTTTTTTAAATCAGGTGGCAGTCACAAGTGCTTTTGCACATTTTCTGTATTTATAAATTTTAAACAGATTTTAAATGTATATCATGCACAGTGTGATCATTTAAAACATTTCTATCAAAACCCCCTATTTTTTAGGGAAAATATATTAGGAAATATGTATGCTTCCCCTCCCCCCCCCGCCCATTTTAGACAAATAGAAATAAAACATATTTCCTTAGCTAATGCATTCTTATGCTTTTTTCTCTGTAATACTGTGAGATAGATTTTGCAGGAAATTATTCTCTAGATATCAGATCTTAAGAGATACATGGTCTGGAAATTAAGAACAGATAGTGTCAACTCTCGGGTTCCTTTTTTCTCCTCTAGGGGCGGGAATATTGATGAAGCAGACCTAGCCAAAAGGATGAAATATGATTAAAAGATGCACCTCTGTAGCATTTTGCTTCCATTCACAGGCTAAATTAGGTTAGAAGAGGCCTCTGAAGATCATTTAGCCTAACCTCATGCTCAAAAAAGAGTCAACTTCAAAGTTAAATGCCATTCATAATGAACTTGCCTAAGTTCCAAAAATCTCAAAAACTTGTCAATTCCACAACTACTCTGAGCAGCAAGGCTGCATTGCTATTCCAAATGTACTTGCTAATACAGCCTTTGTCATCACAAATGCCCAGCTGCTGACTCAAGTTCCCCTTGCTCAGCAGGATCCCAGATCATGTTCTGCTGAGATGCTCTTGGTCTCCCATTCTTTCTCCCCTCCACTCCCAGCTTCTTCCTTCCTTCCCCAATAACATTTCAGTCATTTGTTTGGTTGTTGTTGGTTTTTTTGTTGTTGTTTTGGTAAGGCCTACCAAATAAACTTATCCTGTATGTCCTTTCTTTGCTATAAAACTTTCTGTTCAGCCTGTGGCTTGTGAAGGAGTACAAGGTACATACATTCAGTTTTCCCTTGGTGAATCCTCCAAAAGCTGCAGATCTGAAGGAGCTCAGCCACTTCCCTGAAGAATAAATGGAAGTCCCCATGTCCTCATGAAGAAATCAGGAAAAGTTCTGGTGTAAAATTTATTTTTTATTTGAGATATAAGAACTATTTAAAGAGATTCTGGAAATAGTCCTTGTTTCATCTCTCACAATTCACCATTTTTAAAAGGCATGTAGTTTCTAGAGGTGTTTAGGAGATTAATCTCAGAAACTACACAGGAAATACATGCAGCATACCAATAAAACCTTGAAAACAGATTTACTTATGGATTGTATAGTATGGACAGTGAAAACTTACAGGAATAAGAGAATTTCATAATGCAGTGGTAGCAAAGGAGCAGAAAGGCTATTGAACTAATTGTATAATAAGTTATTAAAAGAACTGCTATGGTGACAGATGGAAATAAACACTGCTGCATGAATAATAATCATGTTTTTCCCTACCCAGAGATCAACTCTAGACATTCTGTCTGAATTAATTTTCCTTTAAATTAAAAGAAAAAAATAATCAGAAAACAAAAGAATTAAATCCCTACATATGTCTCCTCTGTAATTCATTGTAATACATTTTTCCCTCAAAAATGGAGGCTAACCTTGTGTACAAGACATTTAGAAATGTGTGTATAAGACATGAAAAGCAGTGAGCAATAATATGCCTCATTACAACAATAAGAAATAGAACAGTAATTGCAGCTAAAAAACCCTACAAAAACAACCCAAACAAAAAAGAAGCACAAAAGATGTCAAAAAATAAGTATTGTCCATCAGAATAAATTAATTACAAGAAACAGATGCACATTCTGCATAGAAATTATGGTAATATGAAAATAGAAGCCACGTACTGATACCCTTATATATAGTAATACTCCCTCTCTCTCTGCACAAATAAATTACTCTTTCTTATTGTCTTCCTGTCTTCTCATTTTCTTTAAATCAAAGTAAAATTTTCAGAACACTCAGTAATGTTTTCAATGTATTTGTACAGTATGTGAACTCTCAAAATCTGAGACCTCTGATGTACTTTCATAACAGAGATAAGAACAGAAGTAGTAATCGTGTAACAAATCAGGGAAGTAATTTTGTGATTTTTATGTAAGTGTAATTCACTTTGGTTTTGAGATAAGTTTTGCCAAATGTTATGAATAATTACCGAATTAAAATCTCTGTGTCAGCTCTGTTTTCCAGCAGCCAAGGTTTATCTATTGGCAATTTCAAAGTAGGACCTCTTTTATTTTCCATTTCGTAAAGCACTAAGCATATTATTTGGCCTAAATAAATAATGAGTTCAAAAATAGAAATATCCCTCAGACCTTGGCTTTCAGACCCATGCACTGATCTTGTTTGTATTGCTAGATGGCTCAACTCTGATTTGTTTTGTTATATTTTTAAGCATGTGGGGTCAAATATTTGAAACTACTTTAGTTTCTGAATCTCACAAACCTAGTTCTATTGCAGAACCCAGGTGTCTTAATCAGGGCTCTGAAACAATTCTATGTCTTACCTAAGCAATTAGCACAGTTTTCCTAAAGTGTAGTATATGGCAGGCATACTTCTAAACATACCTTAAGATGCACTTTTTATTGCTATATTCTGAACTAAGCTGCAATTCCATATACATTTATTATCTGAATATAGTGTTCATTACTGTGGCACTCATATTTTAATATTACTGGTAACAATACCAGCTATTTGAATTTGCTATAAAAATTTTGTTACAAGTCTACCTTACACTCAGTTGCAGGTGTGGACTTGGACAAGTTCAAGTTAAGCAAAGGAGTTTTTTGAAAGCTCAACAAGCACAGGAGCTCCCCCGATCTGTCTGACACAGGGCGCAGATTCCCATGGGCTCCACTTGCAGGGTCAATGCAGCAAGTGACTGAGGGTCTTTCAGAGATATAACTGAACAATAGTCACCTGTTAGAAATCAAGGTGAGAATATCTCTGGGGACAGATTAAAGGAGAGCTGAATCCAGTATGTGTAGTAACTCCCAGGTGAGAGTTAGCACTGGAATGCCAGATGGGAGCTGGGCACTAAACTGTGAGAATTACGTACTGAATAAATATAAGTTGTGTACTCATCTTGCACAAGTCTTGCTCTTTAATGCAAGTTTTGTTCAGAAAGCAGTGGGGAGGTCTCACAGTGCTTTTGTTCATTGCAACGTTCAAACACCATATTTGTTACAATGTAGCTCTTACTTCAGAGAGATTTTTCAGAAGAAAAAAGCAGTCTGTCTTTTAGAAGATTCAGTTAGGTAGCCAAACAGAATTTTCTGGGTACTTTTAATAGATATTTAGACATGCTAGAGATGTAATGTTGAGAAACCAAGAGCTTAGATAGTCATACTGTCACCACAGGCTATAAATAATCTCTCTCTTTTTTTTTTAATAAAAAAAAAAGAGAGCCATCTAGCACCAGTATAAAATTTTCATGTGACCCTGTAAAAACTACTTCTTTCTCCTGATCTTCCCTTTCTTCTGCCTTTCCTTAGGCTAATGCTTCATGCTTGAGCTCTTGATTTAATTTAGATAGATAATTCTTGAGTAGCAAATATTTCGCTCTGAAGTGCAATGTTCTATTTACAGCACATACAAATGATGAATAATAGCATCATCTCTCAGACTTCTAGTTTGTATATACAGTGCAAATCAGTTTTTATCTAGATCTTATATTAATATCAAAGTGAAGAAATAGACTTTTAGATCTACTTTACAAAGTAAAGAGAGACATCTCCTGCACCTCCAATAAATCCAGAATAGCAAATATTCTGTTTGGCTTCAACTACTGTGAGCAAACCCTTAACTATAGCTTTGAGTAGTGGAGGGGTCAGTATACTTCAGAAGAACTTGTATACCTTGTCTCCTCTTTTGGAAAATTCCAAATGACATGGGATTATGTATTGATCTCTTGAAAACATAATATATGAAAACCACATATTTTAAAGGTAGTTCTGATCTTCAGACACATAGAAGCTCAAGAGAAGGTTGAATGTAAGCAATTAATCAATTTGTTGGGGGTATTTTGTTTGTTTTATTTTATCTATTTGTGAGCGTAAACTCCAGGGTGGAAGAAACTAGCAAGGAACAATTTGGTGACCACCATGGTTTCTATTAAAAAATCGTAATCCCATGACATCCTATAGACACATTTGACACCCACCCATTTTAGGTTTATCCCACATTTAGCACTGCTACTTTCTGCAACTCCTTAAGCCTCCCATTGCTATTTTCTGCACAATATAAAATTGTGTATCTGTAAAGGCACCATGATTTGAACGATCCATTTGCAATTAAAGTAGAACTATAATACATTTTCCCCACCTCCCACATGCCTATTTTTACCACTTTTCTTGTTCTGACTCACAGAAGATGTGAAGGGAAGTGCTGAGGCCTTGCCTAACATTCAGTGTCCCAGGAAACCACTGCCCTCCCACTCAGTTTGCCTCTGCACAGGCGGTGCTGTGTGAGCAAGCTGCTGCCATCGCGTGCTGAGCACCGGAGCGTGGCTGCAGCCAGGATCCAGCTCCAAAGAGCAATACTGAGTCCTCAGGACTCAGTATATTGCTGCTGATTCAGATGTTTATGCTAATGTATTGTATCTATTAGGTAGCTCAATTCTCAGAGAGCTCTAAGAACTGAAAATTGGGGGAAACTGTTCTTACTGTATACAGATCTCCCAATGGCAATCACAATATCTGGGACACCAGCACACGTTTGGAAAGTAATCAATGAAGAATGGGACAACACACATAACGCCAAAGGAGAAAGGTTGTCTAAAAATCTGTATGTCTTTATGTTTGAGGTGTTTCTGTCCCCTACCATGTTAGAAGTGTAGATATTCAAAGTTCCTACATTTCAAAGTTCCTCAAATAAACCTTTCTTTCTCCCACTCCTTAACAGTCCCAATAATTTACCCTCTGCTTCTGTGTTTTACTCTACAAACACTGAAAAACAGAAGCAGTCCTATAGATTAGGGACCTATGTGCACGTCTTCTCCAACGGAAATGCTTTTGCCGCTAGTCTAAAGTTGGGTTCTTGCTTATAAGTTTCTTTTCTGGCTCCTAGAAACTTGTAGTTAGCAGGATAATGTCTGTGCTCAAACCTCACACTGAGTCAGCAGAAATGAAATTGGTCTAAAGAAAAACTCCCAGAAAGAAAGACACGCTGTTTTGACTCATTTTTGATTTCCCTTCAGTCCTGATCCTGGAATCTGGGCTCTGATTTTCTAATCTTTTAGCCTTGATTCCAGCTGGAATCATCCTGCCAAGATCTGTTTCATTTCTGTCTTCTCCTCATCTTGGGGTGCTCTGGTTGACTTAACTGACTTATGCTTTTTGCTTTTTCCATTTACATCAACGGCCGTGGGCACTCTAGCGCTCAAATTGGTCCTTACCAGTTCCTGGCTTAGAGGTGTTGTGCGTGGTTTGCATTTGCACATCGAGTCCAGCCCAGGCCCAGCCATGGATGTATTCCCAGAGTCCCCAGTCCATAACAGCTGAGCACACAGGCTATGTAGTGCTGGAGTCATTCTGTAGGCATGGGCAGAAAATCTTTTGTGTTCATGTACCAAGACAGCAAAAGTTGCTCAGGTAAATATTTTTATAAAATTCTTATTGAGTCCTACAAATAAATAAGTTATTCTTTTCAAGCCAATATATAGTGACATTGCAATCATTTCAGGCAACTTGAAAAGTGTATGAAAAAATATTAATAATTTCAAGCTATTAACACTTTTGAAGACAAACTTCATGGAAATATATCCAAAAATTTCCAATTCTTTAGCTTATGCAAATAAATGCAAAATACAAAAACAAGTACCTAAGAATGCCCTGTATTAGAGGATGTTTTTGATCAGCTAAGATATATTATGATGTGAAATTTTTTAATAAAAATAATTGAATTTTTATGTTTGCTGATATTACATAATTATATAAATTATATAAATACTGAACTCTAATGTGTTTTTTCTAATATTTTCCAAATTTTGCAGTTAAATGTTGTTTATGTAATGTCCAGTTTCTGTACTTAAAGAGCATAAAATGTACCAAGTATGCAATGCTTTTATCTCACTGAATGACAAATACTATCACTCACATTAAGCTGCAAATCTATTCTGCCACTTGACAAAGTAAATCAGGATCATTGTGTCCCAATAGTTTCCACTGAAAACTAGAAAAGTCCAGTTTTTTGAAAGTGAAGTTTGGAAACTATGGCCACCTTTTTGCAGAAGATAATAATACCCTGGAAACAGCTGGTGCAGTAGAGGACTATGTCCAGTTATATGGGCAGATTTTGAAATATAGACTCTGGTGTTTGGCACTGTTCACTAAAGACATTCTGGCAGATTTTAATATTTGAATGCATCTCAATCTAGATATCAATTTGTTTCATTTAGAAATCATCTATATTTGTGCTTATTCTGGCATCATAGCTTTTCATGATGACTGGGCTACCATCCCCACAAAATTACTCTTTATATTGTAAGCCAGTGCAACTGGCGTGAGATAAACACATTTGATTTGTGTTTAATGTGGTCATATTTCTCTTGTGAAGTTTTTCGTTCAGATGTAACACCTACTATAATTGTGAGTATTAAGGAAGAAAATACTGGATGAATATTTGAAAGAAAAAGGAAGCAACATCTGGAATAAGTGGGAAAATTGAGAACTGGAGAAGAAAATTTAATGAGATTAGCAGAAAAGGAAAGCTAAGAGTAGGAGATGGGAGGGGAAGTGATCCACAGAAAAATTGTACACCTGATACTGTGTTTCTCAATGGATAAAATATTCTGTCAACATTTTTATCACAAATCATGGGATTTTCTTCTTTGTGTTTACATGAGGAGTGAAGGTAACACTGATTCCTTTCCTCATTTTTTTTTCATGTGTATTGGTTAAACTCAGTATAAAGTGTTGAGGAGAAGTTCAGAGCTTACTCCTGTTAAGTACAAGTCACAGTCTTATGTTTTTTAGTAGCAATGGTTCCTTGAAATTTTTGAGATTGATGAGGCTCAAGTAAACTTTCCTTCTCTAGTATTTCAAAGAAGTTGGACTGAAATGCTTTTCCAACTTATGAGATTTAAATCCTTATTATTAGTGAACATGTAATTTGTTTAAATTACAATATGCACACTAAAATTTAAATATTTATAATAATATAATTTGCTTATGTCTGTCAGGAATTGATGTCCCATGTGCTACCCTGTTGAATATATTATTATTTTTCTCCATATTTTGTATGCAAATATATAAAAAGAAAAAAGAACAAGCAATTTAAAATGGAGATTATGGCTGCGGAATACATCTCTCTGTTCTTGTTTTGTATATTAACAACCTTCTAATCTTTGGCAAGAGTCACCCCAAACTTTGGCGTCAGCTTTTAGCAGAAAAAGAAATAAACACAAAATATCCCCAAATACCTAACCTTTCAAAACAATATAGCTGTAACGTTTCAGTATTTCAAAATTGCTTCAGTCTGAAATGGTTCAAATCCATAAAATCCAAGTCAATAAAGTACAGAGCGCCTTTCTCTTAAATCTCTTCAATTCTAAAGTCTAAGTGTCTCACTTTATCAATGTAAATATACTGAAAGGATTTCCAGCACAGAGCCCACCTCTTCATTTGCCAACAGAGTGACCTGAATTTTGCAGAGCTAGCTGTCCTACTTGCCTCTGGAATTCAAAAATAACTGCAATTAATATCTCTTCTGCCATATGCCATTGTACAGTAGCAGACTATTCTATTATTACCTTATTTAAAATTAGTTTTTTTTTAATTGATGATCTTTTATAAAATAAAAACATTTTTCATGGCTGGCAGGAGGTAAATAAACAATTTCATGAAGACCAGTTGCATTGAATTTTAAGACTTGGTAACTCAGATTATTATGCAGAACTAATTAATTCAAAATCTGTTTATCAACAGTAGTCTGTAGCTGCAGCATTTCATCCCAGAGGCATTAACAAAGGCTTATCACCTGCTTTCTTGTATTTTATCTCAAATCAATAGGCAGAATATGGAAAAAAAATTAATTTCCACAACTAACAGTTAATAAAACTTGCAAGAACTTTTAATATCTGTTACAAATTAGTTTTCCTGGCTTAAATTAAGATAAATTCTAAATGGAAATGAGATGTGCAGACCAACAACATTTATGCTTCTAATACATAGAAAAGCTATCTGAAAATGAGTTTTGAAATACAAATAAATATTTAAGGAGTTAAAATAATTATTAAAGTTATAGCTGATTATTCTCAGCAAAATATTCATTGTGCCCTTGTAAGTGTTGTGGGTGAATGAAATCTACCTGTTGAAGAACTGTGTTGAGTGATTTGGTTTATTACTCCATCATTTTTGCTTCATTTCTGCTCTTTCATATATTTTTTATGTTATGCTTTGAGGACCAGGTTTTCATTCACTATTGTAGTATATTCTAATATGGGACTAGGTTGGTGTCTCGTACTTGGTGTGTGAGGTCTCAAATATTCATCCAAGGAAATGTAGTTCAGAACCTGGGAGGTTTGTATTTCTGTTCATCAGTACATCTAAAACTTTACTATATAAAAAAATATAAATCCAAATTTCTATAGGTCTAAGCTGCAGAGTAGCAAAATGAGCTGACTTCAAGATGAGCTCATGGAGTCTCTTCATTCCCAATTTCTTTCTAAATACTAAAGTCTGATTAAACCAGTAGCTATGGCTACATAAGTACAACAGTCTCTTGTAGAATTCATAGATGAAATCCTGTTCCCAGAGCAATCAGTTACATAAAGTGATTCCAGCATGACTCAGATACCTACAAAAGGTGACTGTCATGATCCTGCAGATATTCATACACTCTATTTACATGTGGAAAATTAGTCATATACATAAATATTGACAAGGTTTGAGTATGTCACAAGGCTATTGTGATGATTTTTTTAAATAATAAAATCTTTCTCTATTTTTTACACCTGTTGGTAACTGCTTGTTAATAACTTTCCCTTTTTTTTGGAATTCCAAAAATTCTTCCGCTCTTGAGAGATCAGGGCTTATACATGTTTATTAACAAAATTGTGGGCTGAAGTACATTTCTATTAGTATTGCCAAATCATATTTAAACAAAGTTTTGAAGTAAAATGTAATTGTTTAATTAGTATTTTAGTTTTTGGTCAGTGATGAAGAAGAAAGTCTGGTTCAAGGAGGCACAAATACCAACTAGCTGGATTTTACTACAGGTGTGAAGCACATTCCCTTTTCAGACAAGCTACATTTGCTTATATACTTATTGCTTATTTAGCCATACCTTTAAAATGTATGGAACAAAGCAAAGCAAGAATTATACATGGTGCTTAGTGTAGCATAACATACAATAAATTCAGGAACAAAGAAATGAGATAGTTCCAAAAGTACATTGTATTGCCTGCTCACAGGAAATTATAGGTAAAGAGAAGTGACAGTCAAGGGTTAAATTACGAAATTTTGTAATTTATTTCTCATCATTTATGAGATTGTTAAATGTCAGAAAGTGGACTTTTTTTTTTACTATCAGTATAAAACTGAACATACTGTGAGACATAAGGTAGCAGGTGTCTTGGCTCTAAACTATCAAGTCTGTGGGCATTCTGTTATAACAGGTGCTCCAAAAATTTGAACAGATTTTAACAAGAGCTGTATGGGCTTTTTAATTAGCCTGGTTACTCAGCATGTGGAGAAAGCACTAGGTATGTGCTTAAAACACCATTGTATCTTGCAAACAAATGTTTCTCATACCCATAGTCATTCTTTTGGTTGTTATCTTAAAATTCCTTTCTATCTGATGATAGGATTTAATTTTTGTATTCATTTTTCTTATAGTCCTTATCCTACCTGAAAAGAATTATCATTCTAAAAAAAATGTGTTGAATAACATATATCTTCCCATTTGGAAGGAAGCATTTAGAAACTTGGATTTACCTGATACTTAGCTGTGATTTTACTTGGCATTATAGAACTATGAGAAGGCACACAGAAAAGAAATTCTGTGTTCTGAATCTCTTGGTTTTAACTACGAAGTGTCTTCACTTTCAGTAATCTTTCCCCATTATTATTAAGTACATCACAAGATTTTGTAGAAGAGACAATGCAATAAACTGGAAACTAAAACCAAATTTAAAAAAAAAATGCTTTGACTTTACAATCAGTATGACTGATTAGATATGATTTGATAGATTTTAGAAATTCATATAAATGCGTGACTATAGCCTGTAACACAAAAATGGTGAAATATAATTTCATTTGTGTTATAGTGTTGGTAACAAAAGAATAAGCCAAAGAATGTCACGTTAGAGGGGGAAGAAAAAAGAAACAAAGTGGTGGCTTACATAAGATTCTTGTGCAAACTGTCATGTGGTGAAACCTAAGATTTTAATTTATAAATAGCTTTATTTTCATATAAAATTATTTTACTAACTGTGTTTGTAATACTGACATTAGTATCTATGGCTGGTATTAATCTAGAGATATTTGCATCTATAATGACTTTGTTGTTATAAAGTTTAGTATTGCACATCTTAAATTATAGAAATAAGGAGGGTTTTTTTAAAACTCAGAAGAGATTTTTGAGAAATTATGTGGAGGATTTCACACTTGAAACATTTGTGTCAAAATATCTTTAACCACTTGGCCTAAGATTAAAAATACCAAGACACATTTTGATCCATATAAAATACACACTTTAAAAAGTGTGCTTAATTTAAAAAACGCTTATATCTGCATTTTTAAAGGAACTTCTCTCTTACATAAATGAATGTAAGAAATATACATTTTATGATTTCACTATGAATTCATCCTCTTTCTTTATGCTATTATTTATTTGCTCAGCAGCAACATACACAATAATAGTTAATGATCACTTATTGCCTGAAGTAATAATTGCTAACACTCTTATCATACTTCTTATAATTTAGAAATCTCAACCAATTTATGAACTTGATGGAACAGAAAGAAGGAGATGTATTTGTGCTGTAAATAAAAGGAGGACTTATTACTACATCTATTACTGTAGATGGTATTTTGCAGACCTAACAGCCATGAAAATACAGCAGAAAAAGTGATAGTATTTGTTAGCCACCCAAAATCCCTATAGATTTTGTTTGCTGCTGAAGGACAGACCCTTGCCATTGCATTTTTGTAAGGTAACATGGATAAGAAATGCAGATTACAGTAGTGCATATTACCATTGAAGCTGAGAGTGTGGCTTGAGCAGTGGCTGCCTTGGGCAGTATGACCAGTTTGATTTCTGGCTGCACCAGTTCCTATGACCAACTCCTGCTCTGCAACCATTGGCAGTTGTGCCAATGCAGTTGATCATGGAATATAAGGCAAATTCCCTTTTTTTTTCTTTTTTTTTTTTTTTTTTTTTTAAGTGGATATATTGAGCCAATAAAATATTATCAAACTATAGTCTCATTTATAATTATGTTTAGTGAAAGTATAACCTATGTACAAATTAAGCCTGCTGGGGCTCTAGCAAATCTGAAAATAATTAAATGGATTCTGAAATGGGAGATCTAGAGAGGATGACTGTCAGGGAGATTTTGCAGGGGTAATAACTTAGGAAAATTGGTCTTCCTCCTTATTACCATATTTTTTTCCTGAATTAAGCACCTTCCTTTTAGTCTTTCAAGGGCTAGAGTACAGTGACTGCTTTAGCCTGATTTTCTAGAATCATCTTTGTGTTATCTGAATAATCATGCAAATTGAGATTAGAAGTATTGTCCCTGCTGGAGGGTGATTTATGTTACTGAAGTGCCATGTAGGAAAGCATGTAATGAGATTCAGGTAGTAATGGATGAAAAACACAACAAATGAAATGGTAGGAGGATGGCAATGTAAAGTTATAAATCATTACAGTAATAGTGAGTAATGAGGGCTAAGTAATGAAAACATACAGAATTGCAGCAACCTATTTCTAAATTTGAGAGGGCTGGTCAGTTAATGATCAGAATCAGAACAAACTATTTTTTTTAGATCTGGAGTTAAAAAGAAGAAGCCTGTTTGCCAAAACTTAGGTATGCCTAGTGCAATATTTATCTTGCAAATATGGAAGCTCTAATTGGATTGATTGGATGTTACATTAAGATAGATGCTAGGTGCAAGTGATGAGTAAAATGTTGGAAGGTGATGATCACATTTTTAAACCTCTCTAGATGCTTTCTTATGGTAAGATTGATTTTGTATGAGACAGATATTTGTACTAGGTAGAAATATACAGGTTAAAGTGAATATAGGGAATATGTGCATAATACAATCCCTGTTAAGGATTTCATCTGCAAGGCAAGATTTGAGAAAGGCTTCAGCCTTTATAAGTTTGTCCTTGGAATAGCTATATCAGATACAATTACGTAATAAAAACTATGAAACTGTGTGCCCCAGCTATGTAGCTAGAAATCTAAATAAACTACTTACCAGTATAAATTCTGTGTATGACAATTCCATCAACTAACATTAAAAACATTATGGCTGTAAAACCCTGTGAAGATTTAGGACAAAGTCATGCTTCTTATTGATATTAATAGTATCAAAAGTTTATATTAAGCACAGGAGAGCAATATGGAATTAAATTAAGACGTTCATTTAAATATTTCAGGATTACAGTCCTTGAAGAAGCTCTTGAAAATATAAGTAAAATTGAGCTGATTGGGTAAGGGCATGCTGTTTTCAAAGAAGAGTTAATAATACCATAGATCACTGGAAGAGGTATTAAATGACAAGCTTCACAGCCATCATTGTTTATTTCCCACTGAATTTTACCATCTCACTGACTGCTCCTTTTTAGGGACACATCATATAGGCTTTCTAGCATGTGCCCAATTTTGGTAAATTTCAGCCTAAAAACAACCCTTAAAGAAAAAGCTATGATTCGGAAGAGCAGAAAAATTTAATGAAAAATGAAGAGTTAAGACACTAATTACAGTTTATTTTTTTAACATTTAGTTTGGCAGTTCTCATTATCTTTTATTGTACAGTATCTGAGGTCAATTAGGATTCGGTTGATCCTGGAGTCAGTTGACAATGCTGTTTATAATTAGATAGAGGAAAGGGAAAAGGTTGATGTTTTCTCTCTCTTCCTCATTAGGGCTGGCTGACTGAGCCAATTTTATTGCTATCTTAAAGGCAGTTAAAAAGGTCATGTGACTGTTTCCTAAATGAATTGTTTTGAAAAATACTGTTGCCTTTGTAAGGATACTCTATCGTTAGGATGAATAAATTTTTGAAGTATGCAATTCATCCCTCTGATAGACAAAGAAAAGCATGTGAATTATTTTACCTTTCACACTAATTTAGAAACTGTAAGGATTCAAATTTTAAACCACTGTGTGCAGTTTTGCACAACTTCAACTAAAGGGGTACAGAATCAACCTCAAATTTAGTCTCAAGTTGAATAGCTATCAAACAGCATTTTCTATGAAGTAATGCAATTGAGATGAATATTTTAAAGCCAAACCTTTAAAATACTTGTCTTTGTTCTGCTTGATGGTTTGTTTAATAAACATTAATGGTAGCATAAAAGTATTGAATATACTTTGCAACATTCTAAGAAAAAAAAAACAGCCAGCAATAGAATTGATGTATATTTTAACAATCTCAAACTAATTTTTAAAATTGGCTATGCTACTGCGATTATATAATGTAAGTAATCTTAATGCATTAATATCTTATTTTAGACATAATTCTTCTGTTAATACTGCAGTATTTCTTTCATGTTTAGTGCAGCACTGACTCCACTAATATTAAATTAAAGGTGAAATAGATATTACGTCTCAGAAAATTTAGTACAATGATTTAATAATATTTTCACTTTGATCATTCTTTTTTGATAATAAGTAATGTATACATATTTATAGAATAGAATGTGAATTGTAACATACATTATGTTCATACTAATAGAGGATAAAATACAGAAACCCTCTAGATCAGTAATTTGAAATGAATGTAAACTGACATTTGAGAGGTCTTGGTAGAAAAAAGGAAAAATAGCAACAAAAGATAAAAGATAAAAGAAGAAACTGTAAATGAAACATGAGAGGGAAAGTCCCAACAGTTCTAATTAAAGATATTTCAACGTTAGAACTGCAGCATCCACCCACATGTCATTCTAGCATGACATGTAACAGAAGATCACCAGTTCTGTCTTCCTTGTACAAAATATTTTTTCCTATGATTGTTTATCAATAACAGCAAAAGTGAGAGTTTTTGCATAATTGTATTCATAAATTGTACAGAATAGCAGTAATTACAGTAAATCTGCCTGTAACCAAGAAGTGATTGCTAAAGTAACTTTCAAGAAAGGCTGCCAGCCACTTATTAGCCAGTATTTTGCCCTCTACATTGGTTTCTTTCATCAAAGAGGAGATAAAGGAGCAGCCTGGAGAAGGTGACTAGCTCATTGCATATATAAGAAAGTAAAATGCATGTTTCCTTTATTTCACTCAGAGGACAGAAGTGAAAACAAAAAGCCAAGCATATTCATGACAGTGGCAGATGGTGCCAACCTTGCACAGCTATTTTCTTTGATTATTGGCTACTTATACTTTTAAAAATGAGAGACAAAGCCAGAAAGCTGTGGTTCTAGAAGAGATAATGAAATCACACTGACATAGGTCATTGCCCTGAATATAATTCAAATTTGTTTTAGATGTCTATAGAATTTTCCTAGATTTCTCCTTCTACTTTGTATTTTCTCCAGAAAACTGCCTAAATTGAATACAGATCTCATTATATTCACACAACGTTAGGCAGGGTTTGTGATTAGGTGGAATAAATTTGCCTGCGGCATTTTAGAAAATATTTAATTATTATAATCTTTAAGAACTGCCTTTTTCTGTTCAAAGAATAATATTAACTCACAGTATTCAGTATTTTATTAGTTTAATCACTGTCAAACTGTGAGTGTGGATTTTGAATTATGAATATCCAATTCTAAAAACTATATTTACTGTGCTGAATCATATGAAAAAACTTTGAAAAAATTTAATGCTGGATTCAGAGTAGAGGCATTTTTAAAAGTGTCTGAGTAAACATCAGGAGGTTACCTGAGTACTTTTATTTATTTTCTTTACTGCTCAGAAGATTCTGTATAGTATGGTCACAGTTAGATGCATGTTTAATGAAAATAAAAGCTACAGCCAGGTTAGAATGAAAGAAAAAGGAAAGTCTACCAAGGCCCCATTCTATGACCCTTTTAAGCAAGAAGGTCCAAAGGGGAAATTAACACCTTTTCCACTAAGTGAATGAATCATAGTGCTTTTACAAAGGATCTAGAGAATGAATAGGAGAAATTAGGGCCCAAACACTGAGACCAAATGAGGTTTATCCTACACAGGAATGTGACCAGTCATGCTGCTCTAAAAGAGTAGATTTCTTCTGCCAGCAGTAAAAGTTAAGTAAACATGAATGGATGCTGAGCTCAGAGGGAACCTCCCCTAACAAAGAAAAAAGTATCACTGTCGTTTCCAGAACAGAAGGAACATAATGTGCAATTAGCCTAATACTGAGGGCTGAAGAGATTTTTATCGCCATGTAAAGCTACGTGAATTTGTAATTCTTGTGTCTGGAGCAGAGCTTTACTGCTTACCCATAGACCTATACGCTCACGCTGATGTGTCTGTATTACAAAGGTGACTCTTTCTGAAGACAAACATCAGGTCACAGAACCTATGATCCTTTAATATTTATTTCAAATAACTATTTCAGAATCGGAAAAGTCTGTGAGATGTTTGTGTTTTAGTCTTACCCAGTTGCTGGTTTTGCTCATATGAGTGAAACATATGGGGTCTTGTAAGTGATATGGTTTCTTGATAAGTGATAAGCTTATAACATGCCTTGCATCATCTTCTAAAAAATAGCTCTGCTGTAACAATTCCAGCTTTAATAATTTCAATTTACCTCTTACTATGAGAAATACAGCAATGAACTTTTAACATATTACAAAGATCTTTGTGCTACTCCCCTCCCTCAAAGTTTCTTTGAAATTCGTCTTATAGATCCTCAGCATACCAAAAAAAAATGTAATCAGGGATTCAGTTTCCTATTCTGGGAGTGTGCCGTGCGTTAACTTAGCATTGTCCCTTTTTCCTCACCTGTTGTTACTCTCAGTTATGGGAGTGGCACCTTCCCAAAGCAGGAGCATTTAGGGGATAATTTAGTTCATGTTGCCCTTGCTATCCTACTACTGCAGCCTTGTCTGTAGGTGCTCTCTAGTCTTTGATGGTGCAGCAGAGAGTGTGTGTGTGAATCCTCTGCTTTGCAGTCTTAGATGCAGTAAAAGAACACAGGTAGTGCTGATTCCTGGGCAATCAGAAAAGGTTACCACTACCTATTCACTGTGATGTTTTGCTGTTGTTTACTATCACTGCAGTCTATTTTAGGCAATGCTATTGAAAACAAATGCATACATTTTGAAAATTAATATCCTGCACTAAACAAATAGATGTGTGTGCAGAGGTAGAGTACAGCAGAATTGCCAGAGAACTTTGATACCAAATCTGCCAGTCTTCCCATCCTAAACCTATATGACATGTGCTTGACAAGGCAAGATAGGTGACAGCCCAGACACATAGAAGCACAAATACATGTTTTAAAAATAAGCACACAGGTCAAACTATCAGGAACCGGGTTAATTTTTCAGCAGTTTCTCTAAGTTAATAATTTCATTGCTGCTTGTTTTGGTTTATTTGCTTCTGCTGTATATTGTTTTACCTTGATCTTGTGCATCTCTTTTCATATGTGATTGTACAAAGGCCAACAAAGTGAGAAAAAGGAAGCTTTTAAAACATTTTTTTATATGTAAGGTTTGGCCTGGATTATAATGCACTCTTCCTGTGCAAAATTATCTAATAGCTGTCCTACAGCTATTAAATTTAAAATGGATGCAATATGCACAGAGCTACTTAAAATTGAGAATTTAAAATATCATAGGGAAATGATACTTATTGTATAATAATTATTACATTTTACTGAAGATTTCCAGAGAACACATTCTTGAATAGAAGGAATTTCTTTTGAGATCTGCTGATGAAAAAATATGTAGATTTAGGATCATTTATATTGAAGAGGGTGAGATAGAAAGCATGATGTTCCACAATCTCTAAGTAGTGAGGTAGTGAAAATAGACATATTCACTGAATATATACATATGTATCTGAATATATATATTCTATATATAGAATATATTCAGTGACTATGTTATATATTCACTATCTGAAGTAACTGGAGAACAATTACTTTATATTAGACAGCACATGATGAAGTACATTTGCTAGGCCTGCAACCATATTTTTGAGGCACCCAAGTTCTTACTGACTTGCATAAGTAAAAGAAATGCAAACTTTGACCTTGAATTTTTCATGACCTCTGGTTAATGTCAACTTTACGGTAATTACCAGTGTCTCTGGATAGCAATATGCAGTCTATCTCCTCAAATCACACTAGACATGAGTACATAATACTGGATGTTGGGTAAACAGTCCACAGTCCGTAACACTGAAAATATTCATAATATGGTGGCTAAAATTAATAAGCTTCATCTGAAGAGCCTTTTTTTTTTTTCAAACAATATAGTGGATCTAGGAAAAAAAAATTAACAGAAGCTTTTATGTGCTAAAACCAGAGCCAGTTGGCTGCCTTGGTTAGGGTGACAAAATGCCAGAAAACCCAAAAACTTCATTTGCTTTGAAGACCTCATGCTGAATGAGAAGCTGTTGTTGAGATAAAGATATTCTTTGCAAGTATATTCATGTTCTTCTTTCTGGACTCACAAGACAACAGAAAATTTAAGCAATAAATTATGCCTGTCCCTCAGGTCAGAAAAGCTCAGAATGTGCACACTTTGAAGAACTGAAGTTGATCAAAATGAAGCATCCAAGCTTCATTGGATGGAACTGTAGAGACATTCGACTCAATGAAATACTGACTTCACTGGAAACTAGACTAGATATTTCATATTGCAGAAAGTAATATGAAGTTCTTTATATTGAGCTCTCTGCTATTCAGGAGGATGCTCTGCAAAGTGGTTGAGGCTGTCGCTTGTAGCCCTTGATGGATAGCTAATGTAAAACTCACAAAGTATTTCTCAATATGCCCTCCGAGCCATTTTTGCTGAATATGGATGTTCAGAAGTTCAAATCTAGCCAGAACAGAAAGAGATTTCTTTATTATACACAACTGTGCCCTGGGTCAGAATAAAAGAAATAAGTGATTGTTCTTGGTGACTTGGTATGTAAAAATATTGCCAAAGTTATATATTGTTGCCTGTATGTGTTAACTATAGTTATCTCTGTAAATAGATCTGTACTTTTTCTGCAACAGGAATTTATTCTAATACTTTTATACTTTTCTTTCCTTAGCGGTATAATAACTACTCTGCCATATATATAGAAATTACTCCCAAGAATGTAACAAGCAGGATTCACACATTTAAATGATTTTTTTTTTAAAGCTGAACTGTTTCCAAATTCTTCTATCCAAGCATCACTTAAGAAACTGTTTGTTCAGTTCAGTTTCATCTCTGCAGCTGCCAAACCACTTCAGTTCTGCCAGCTCTGCTCTCTGATTGCAAAATAAAGGGTGGTCACTTCACAGTGTATGCAGGAAATATTGTAATTTTGTGAAAATTATGACATTTAAGAAAATTCTTTCAATAGTAAATTGTTAGGCTATCCTGCTACTTGCATATTTAGCAAAACCCAAAAAGACTCTTTCACATTCCCTTCTCCATACTTTCCTATAACATTAGTGAAAATAGTGTACCGGGTTTGCATTTTCCAAGACTGAACTTTGCTGCAGCTTACATTCAAAAATATTTTTGTAGTATAATAG
>JAHLSL010000067.1:3752374-3831330 GCA_025920805.1 Petroica traversi
ATATTGATAAAATACAGTTCTGAAATGCATTACATTTCCACATTATATTTAATGGCTAAAAATACATGTAGTGGGTGTGGAGTAATAGGGGCCATACCCCGC
This sequence comes from Petroica traversi, assembly GCA_025920805.1. NCBI lineage: Eukaryota > Metazoa > Chordata > Aves > Passeriformes > Petroicidae > Petroica > Petroica traversi. The sequence goes on from JAHLSL010000067.1 coordinate 3,752,477, forward strand.
CCCCACAAACAGTTTCTTTATCACCCCATCTGCTACCCCAAATGCTAACTCTCAGGAACACCACTGCTTTGCAGCATGTTTTATTATTCAAGCCTTAGTGGGAGGAGAGCTGCAGAAAGGAAGTGTTAACTGTAGAGAAAGGGAGGGTCAAACCAAGACCCAGAATAAGCTGTATTGCTCCACTAATGCCAGGACAGTGGCACAAACTTCCGCTGGACCTGAACCGGCTACTAAGTACCATTAGATTAGATTAAAACCTGCTAGAAAAAAAAAAGAACAGTGAGAAGGAGGTCTAAACACATTTGTGAAAGAATTAATAAAGAGGCTAAAGGTATTTATGTAGGCAGGGAACATATGGAAGAGGAAGGCAGATTTTAAGAAGAAATTATTTAGCTTCATTAAAAAAAAAAAAAAAAACAACAAACAACAGAACAAAGATAAGGCTAGGAAAAAAATAGAAAGTTTACTCTGTTTTTGTACTGACTTACTATTTTTCCAAAAGGAAGCAGGAGGTTGGGGCCTGATCAGACAGAAGTCAAGCAAAGATTCCTTTTGCTTTGGTGCGGGTACTTTGGAAAGAAAGAAATGCTGTTAAATAAATATCAAATCCTGATGAGTGTTAATGGGTGTTTAAGAGACAAAGCGTCCAGTTTGAAGCACTTATTGGCGATGTCTACACTATCACCACTTGCCAAAAACATTTCCATCATTGTGCAATGGTTGAGATTTATAGCTGACTTCCAGCATTTTAATCTAACCCAGCTCAGAGCAGGTGAGAAGCTGGCTGAATACAGCTCATTGAGATGATTTTGGGGGTGACAGGGTTGTTCAGAAATGTAAGTTAAATTGAATAAGCAATTTCATTTTTAAAAAATCAGTCGGAGAAAGGCAAAGGAGAAAACCGAGTGGGGTTTTAATATATTCAAAATTTTTAAAAATGGATTTTTGATTTTAGTGTTTGCCCTTAAATATTGGTCTATTTTTAATTTTAAAAAACCCATTAAAATGGAAGAATCTTGAAAGGGAGCAAAATAGTTTGGTTTAGGACAATTAAAATTGTTCAGGACAACACACAATTAATTATGTCTCTTGTTATGTGATTAATGTGTGAATCTGTAAATTCTATTATTTATACAGCTCTCAACTAGGTAATACACTTATAACCAAAATGACTAGTCACTATTCTGGGTCTCATTGGCATCTATCAGTTAGAATGTGATGCTGACCATATGAATCATGCTTAAAAAAAAATAATTTAAAAATCCCACTGATTTATAATGGTTATATAAAGATGTTCCTTGAATTTAGTCAGAACAAGCAAGATACAGTTTTCATATTCCCAGCTGCAACCCTGACAGCATTTCCTGAATAGACACTATTTTTTGCTTGCTGGTTTGCCATGATAAGTTTGTTATTCGCCATGGTAATTTTATTTATTTTGCTTTTTATTTCCCTTTGTTGTTGTTATTTTTGTTTGGTTGTATGTTTAGTTGATTGGTAGGTTTTGGATTTCTTTTCTTTCTTAGTTGCTTTCTCCTGTTTTTAGATGTTATATAGGTGTTTATGTTTATAGATTAGACTGACTTTTGTGCTTAAATGTAGAGCATATACAATATGCATACACCAGAATATCCTAAAGTCTGCAGGTTCACTGAAAGGAAACAAGTTCTCGACCTTACAGTGGCTGTTCATCCATTTGGGATGGTGAGGAATGAAAGCATCATATCAGAAGATGTATTTTCTTTTAGGTACTTCTGCTCCTGTAAAGGTGCTGGAGAGTCAGTCTTAGATGGTGAAGAGTCAAGGTAATGGTCTATTTCTACTGCACTAAAACAGAACTCAAGTAGAACAGATAATCTACATGTAGAAAACCCACAGGTCAGTACTAGGGAATACAGTTGTGTCTTGATAGTCAGCTGAATAGTGTCCTGTTAATTTATATATGCCTCTGAGCCTTTTCAGTTTTCTGGCACTGGATAATCAAATCCTAGTATAATCAAATAATTTTTCAAATTTCCAAGCCAAAAGATTCCATGCAGTATACTCAGCAGTGATCCTTCATGAGATACTATAAAAAACCAAATTCTGCTTTATCTATGTGGCCTTTCTTCAAGAAAATTTATGCTCTCTTGCTGTTTGAAATGTGTTAGCTGACACTTCTTCACCAGAAAAGGCTTGGACTGAGTCATGATCAAGGATGGGATATCTCATATTGGAATGGCTGCAGTAGTTCCCTACCCACACTACAGGAACAGTTCAGACTCTGATGTAACAGCTACAGAATTGCAAATAAGAGCTTGGCATTTGTGTAATAAACTTTAGCAGTTCAACTACTGTTTTGCGAGAAGTGGAGCCAGCTCTGTAGTCAGAGTAGGAATCTCTAAGAGAAGCAAGAAGAAGAGGGATGCGAAACACTGAAACTGCCTCAATTTAAACCATCCCCACTTGTAAATCATCCCTATGGTGTCTTGACTGTTGTGATGTGTATCCAGCAGGGCACTTTGGAATGAAAGATAGTGCAGTATGACATATATTCTATTATTGCTCGGATGAATTTGGGCTGGCAGGAACAACTATTTAACTTCATACAATGATATTGCATGTAGCTGGTCTGAGATTCAAAGTCCAAAGGAAAATAAGTTTGGCACTGGAAGGAAAGAGCTCTTGTAGTTACAAAACTAAGGCCAATAGTAGCACGTTGTCTCAGAGAACAATGGTATGGTTTTACAGAAAAAGGAATTAGCATTATGGGATACAGTTTTAAGTATGGCACAAATAGTTTTTCGAAATGTCAGAATCATGCAGCAAAGACATGAACAATGGCAGACAGTGACTAGAAAGGAGAAAGCCTCCCTGGTTACCTGGAATACTTAAGCGTGACATTCCTAGCTCAGTAGGGAAGGACTGAGACTCAACAAATTGTCTGCTGTCTAATTGTCTCTTGGCTCAGCTTGGAAAATGCAAATAGAACTAGACTGCAAAAATTGGTTCAAGAAGCCCTAACAGGATATCAAGCATTAAGCAGTATACAGCAGATGGTAAAAGATTTTTAAAAAGCAGTCTTCTTTAAGTTCACAATAGTCTGGGGAGTTAGAAAATGGCAGGTGGAGCAGGAACTATAACAGGTTATGAATTGTCAATAATTTCCTTTTCAGTGGCAATGAAACTGCTCTTGAAATCACCAAAAGGTTATAGAGATACACTGTAACCGGATGACAAATACCTAAAGTGCCAATTGACACAAAGATGTAACAACCAGAAGAACTACAGGGTAAGAGTGTAATATTCTGAATTAATATTTACAAGCTAATACAGAATTATTTCTGGTCAGTCACAAAAATCTTGGATATAGATACACTTAAAGAATGCACAAAATAAATACAGGCTATAAATCAAGAGAATTAAGCAGCTAAGTACTTAGCTACAGAGCAACATAAGTTGTATATACAACTTATATACAGAGCATTATTATCAAGATCACCAGTGTCCTTCATTACTGCATAAAGGACAGAAAAACTATGCCCAAAGATACTTGTAGTATATAATCAAAATAGATGCTGCAGCATGGAAATAAACAGTGTATATGATAGGGGGCTGCATCTGAAGAGTGCATAGTGATGCAGAGGGCATAATGTTTACACAAACAGTTCTGTGTTTTCATCTGCACTGGATGAATATTTTATTTACCTCTGCCGGCTTCACTCTCCAGTAGAATACTAAGAAAAGTAGAGGCATGACTCTCACTGGCATGCCAGCTGTAAAAATAAACAATTCCTGATAGCAAATAATAACTTTTAAAACATTCTCCTGTCCCACTTCTCCTCTCATTGTGGTAGGAAACAGTGTACGTCCCCTATACTTCAAGTTAGGCATCCTGTCTTTAGCAGAACTGACCTACTGACAGCAGAACTTGAAAAAAAAATTGAAGTGCCTGTTGTCAAACTGATAAAAAATGAACACAGGATGTTGCACAGTTTCAAGGAAATGTAAAAGAAAATTAGAATGCAGTTATCTCAGGTAGTCTGCATTTAGATAGCCCGAAATAGTGGTACCAAAGAAAGATGTGAATTTTTCCTTAGCACTAACTGTAAAATATAATTGTGACCACTTTTAATACTAATAGTGCTAACTCTTCCATTCCTGAATCATTTAGCAGATAAAGTGTATTACAGCACCACTTTGTTACTGTTGAACTACTTGATATGTGCTAATATTTCATTCCTCTTAAATGATGACTTAAAAAAATACTGCTGGAGCCCACAGAATGTGCAAAAGCAGAAAGGCACAAGGAACAATCTCAGAATCAAACAACAAATTGCTGCTTTCAGATGTCATTTCTAGACGTCTGAACAGCTCATTAATCTCTGATATCTGCTTATCATGATATTGGTTTTCCACTGCATCAGAAGTCTAATAGCTTCAGACTTCCCTTCCCCACTCAGAACTTCTTACAAGGAATTGTTTAAATATTGGCGGCAAATCAGAGATGTTAAAAAAAGTCAAGAAAACTGAACTGCTGAGATGGAATAATTTCACTAAGCTCTATCCTAGAGGAACAAGCCTGTGAAGAGACCACAGCCAGAGAAAGCTGAGACTCTCAGAGTGCTATTATCTTTCCAAAATAAGTATGTCTGGAACAATAAGCTAGGTAGTAATGGACAAAAATTAAATTCCCTCACCTCATATCCTAAAATTATAATAGAATATGCCAAAACTATTAAAGTCTTCATAACTCACATACAGGAAATAGCTTATTCTTTCTCTTTATTTTACAGGAAGCTGTTTGCCTTTCTCTCTTAGCAAGTGTCAGAGTCCAAAGATACAGTTGTTTTTCAATCTTCACTTAAAATAACTGATAATTTGGCCAAAATTCTTGTAAGATGAAAGAACCTGTACTGCAGCAACCTTAAAAAGTCACATAAAAAGGAAAAGCACTAGTTATTTGGAGCATTGGAAGAAATCCTACTTGTGTTTTCTTCCTGTTAACTCACAGAGAAAGATGTTTCTCTATAGGAAGCAGTCTCTCCTGCCCAAAGGACTTGGCAGGGAATAGGTGACAGGCCATGTCAGTGAAGAGAAAATTTTAAGTAATTCCTTTTTATATGAGTAGTTTTCTGTCTTTTCTACAATATGGTGATGTCCCTAAAGATCTTTCGGTGGGCTCCCCTAAAGACCACTTTTATATATGAGTGTGTATACGTGTATGTATGTATATATATATATATATTGTATTTATACACACACTTGTACGTATGAGCAAATATGTATTTGTTAGAGATGCCTTGACTCCCCAAAAATTGCAGAAGAAAACCAAGGTGCTTGAATTTAGTGGGTGGAAAATGGCTTAGAAATAGGACAGTTTACCAAATTATGGTGGTCCCATCCCACAGAATGTTGTCCTTTCTTTGCAAGCTGTATAAATTCAGCCTTCAGCTACATTTTCAACTTCAATTCCTTGTCGCATTTCTTGTTTCTGTCTCTCTGCTCAGCCAATGACAGCACTGCCAATCCTCCAGTTGTTAAATCTATCTGAAAGCTTCCCCCCTCCTACTTTATATCACCCTCAAAGTGATTTTTGCAGTCTCTCCTCCAGAAAGAGTGAATTTGAACACAAAGACAGAATATTTGAGCCAACGAGAGAAGTAAAAAGAAAATCCTTGAAGTCTTTTCTGTAACTCATGTTATCCTATGCACATTACAGGAAGGAGAATGTCCCTTTAAATAGTTTGGGAGCCCTCTAGTGATTCTTCCTCTCTTTCACTGGAGAAATTATGAGATCCTCCCCCCTACCAGTACAGGTAGGGTGGAGAGGCCTTCCAATATAGAGGATGGACCCAGTGTTTGCCATCCTGTGAAGTCACTGTTACTTCTGCAAATCCTTAACATGGCAGAGAAAACTAGAACAAAATGCTTTCCTTTCCCCAGTCGTCCCTGTTTGTCCATTTTATTTGTGATTTAAATTCTTGTTTGGTAAAGTTGGAATGCCTGAAAGATCAGTGACTTAAATTTTGTCTTGGTTTGCAAAGGACCTTCAGAGCGGAACCCTACGGACATGTGCGCCAGTGTGTGCTGCAAGCCCTTCCTTCTGAGCTGTCAAGAATTAAAGTGTAAACCCTGAGCCTTCAGATATGGCGAGAGCTGAACCTTTTGCTTTTCTGCCATTACAAACCATAAGCTCTTATAAAATATATTTTTAGGAGTCCTATTGAATCGCACAGTATGTAGCATAATGTAATCAATACAAGAAGCTGCATATAAATAATCTGTTTGGATTCTCACACATTTTAAGATGAGAGAGGGCACCATTCCCAGCAGTACTCCCCCCCCTCCCTCAGAGTTCACACCTTTTATGGGGGAAAATGATTGTAAAGTATTCATTTAAGCCAATAACCAAAGCTTATGTTATTCATTTCTCAGTGATATACATAGTGCTCTTTTTGTATACTATTAACTGTGGACATATGTTTTTCATTTGACTATGTTACTTACACACACAATTCTTTTAAAAAATATGTAAAATATAACAGCTGCTGTAAAAAAAATATTTTTAGATCTCTGAAGTGCCTAACGAGCTGCAGTGCACAACAAAAATGGTTTGGTCTTTATGACTTGCCCATTGTAAAATACTGTGGAAGAGTTTAATCTGTTTGGTCATCTCCCTAGAAGGGGGGCAAATTGACACAGTTCTAATATGACAATGTGCTTCTGTGGGGTGTATTCCTTGGCTGTAACAGCAAGGTCTTGATCATTCACTGCATCAAAGCAATGATACAAACAATGGATCAGCCAACTTTTAAAACAGCAGTATAAAAGCAATTGTAAAGACACCAACTGTATCATCTGAGCTCTGCTTTGACATTGCTGTTTTCTGACGGCATAAATATACCTATTTCCTGCCAGTGTAAGTGAGAGATTAAGGGTAAATATAGAAAACCTAAAGTTTGCTTTGGATTAGAACTTTTTTCTTTATGAATTATTGAATAAATCAAATATCCTTGGTTCTTATCCCAACAGAGTGTGATGATTGCTAGCTTGAAAAAATGTAGCAAGAGCAAACGTTGGCAAGAATGAAGCATTATAATGTGATGTCTACAGAGATTTAGAGATAGGGAAGATTGTCAGTTACAGGCAATGCTATCAATATTGGTAGAAGATATTTAAACTGTAATTCTACCTAGATTAAGGTATTTGAAAAAGGATGTCTGTGGGTTGAAAATAACCTGTGCCAGCCTCTTTTAAGGGAATAATCGCATCACTGTTTAATACGCAGATGCAGATTATTCCATTGCAATACATTTGACTGCTACCATGTGATGGAATGGCAAGTATGGAAAAATGCCAAAACTGAATGTCTTCTTCCTTCTCTTCCAGTTGATAAGACAGGAAAACTAAGATCCATTTTTTGAAATCAGTCATGTGGTATCTGTAGAATAAGATGAGAAAACAAAATCTCTTTATGAAGATCCCAATCATACAGTGGCAGAGAACATACTGGGGGGGGAGTCTGCTCTCAGAAGAGCTCTGACATTCTCAGCAGCAGCTCCAGAACCATTCTGCAAATTTTCTGCTGCAATCTTATAGAGAGCCATGATCATCACTTGCACCAGGCCCTGCCCTGCCCATTCTGCTAAAATACCTTGCATCACTGTCTAGACAATGTTTCTCATTTCTTTGTTTCTGCTACATTTTTGTTGCTTTAGTCTTGATATTTCCAAAGTGTTAAGTCCAATGTATTCAAAGATGACTGGGTGTTTAAAGCTGTGTCCAAGGGTGTACAAAGTTGCTGACACAAGGATCTTAAATCACATACAGGTAGCTGCAGGGGAGTATCCATCTGGCTTTCCAATGCTTTTCAAAGTGCTGTTCGACAGCAACAATTTTATAGCATTATTTTTAAAATTTTTGGTTTTTATCTTATTCCAAAGCTTTTGCTTAGTATGATGAGAATGTCAAACTTTCCATAGATAGTTAATTTGACATTTGTACTCTCCTCCCACAGTCTGACTCTGATGGGGCCCTAGCAATGGAGCAATCAATCACTTCTAATTTTTAGACTGGGTTTATGCCTAGGGATACATATCGATCATATTGAGAATATTTATTGAGAATATTTATCTGTGTACATATTGAGAATATTTATCTGAAAGAATGGGTGAATCTTTTTGCATTTTTCATACTGCTTTTTTCAATAGTAGTAACAGTCTTTACAGTCTTCCTCAAAATATGTTTTGATGCCTCTGGGATAATAATAATAATGCTCTTTTGTATCTGAGAATTTACATGTTCCATGTCTTCATAAAACTTGTGTCTTGCTTTAGCTAGTTAAGCAGCATTTGATCAATAGCACAAGTGACATAGAATTTCTTGTAAAGTGCCAATCATGCTGTATAGTCATTTTTGCCATTGGGCAATCTAGTTTATTGGTCATTGGAGATGTAGCAGTGGTTTCACTGTCAGGTTCTCCCTTATTCCATCATGAACTACAGGTGTACAGTACAGACAGCGAATCCAAGTTTCCTTGAAAATGCTATCCTCTTAAAAATTTCACTCAATGTTATTATGTTAATTTCATATCTGGAGACTGCATAATCAGACAGGTCAGTTCTTCACATTGGATGATTCAGTGGATGTCAGTAAGTGTCTGTGCTGCTATGTTCAAAGATTTAAGTTTAAAGGACTGAAAATAAAGGGAAGGCAGCTTCCTCAGGGAGTGTCTGCACTCTGCAATTAAATGCAGTGCAGATTGCCCTGAACTAGTGCTGACCAGCCTACAAACTGGCCAGCTGCATTGGCACTATTTTCACTTCAGTAAAATCTTAGACTCTCAGTAGAAAGCCCTGGCTACAGTGCCATGGTGATGAGGATATATTGCTTTGCTTTCAGAGCAGGATCTGCTGTGCTCTGTTGTGTGGGAGTCACTGAACTCCAGTATGGCTTCTAGCTGATGGAAAGTCATCTGTGATCCTGAATTTTGTCTGAGCATATTTTGCAAATGCAACTGCTCTTGAATCTGTATCTACATCTTTGTTGGGTATCTTATCACCTCAAAAGCTTGAAGGAATGGTAGAGCAACATGATTTCAGTACCAAACACACATGTTCTAGCAGTGCCACTCAGATTCCCTTACAAGATAGAGATTTAGAAGCTGGCTATATTTGAACTTAAGAAAGAGCATCACTTTCTAACAGAGTGTTTAAATTTTTCAATTATTATAAAAAAAGCCTGGGAAGATCTGACTAGCAAGGGTAAAGTTGCATTCATTATAGTTCAAATTAATGATTTTATTACTTTCCAGTTCAGTAGCTTTTCTTCTTTCTTTTCTTCCAATATCATAGAATCACAGAATGGTTGGATTTGGGTTGGAAGGGACCTTAAAGATGATCCAGTTTCAACGCATCTTAGAAAAGAGCACGTGACCTGTCTGCTGGATTTCCTTAATAGGTAAATATGTGAAAATTTGTGAATCTCAGTCAGTTTTCCCCCTCATTTAAAAACCTCAGTAAGTTATAATTGTGCCCAAACCCACAAGTCCACAATGTTTTCACTTTTGAATTTATATACTCTAAGAAGAATAGATATTATGTCAATTTGTATGATTAATTCTAAAGTAAGGTCCTAAAATATTACTGAGGTTTGGAGGTCCTAAAATATTAGACCAAGTAATCAGCTCTGTGTATTTTAATGTGTAAAGCCACAAATATTTGCTGCTCATTTCCTTAATTAAGCTATTGCAGTGGTGATCCACTGAGAACACCCTATCTGGAAATTTTCTTAATGTGATTGGTGGCTGGTAGGGTGCTTTACATCTCTGATATTTAATTTCTTCACAAGCTGCTTGAGCTATGACTGTGTGCATTTGGTTACCTAAGTATTGAAATGGGTTTTTTTATCCCCTCATCTCTGCACATTGCTCATGAGCAAGGTTAGCAGTTTGCTGCTAAAAGTAGACTGTTTGCATTTGACATGTCAGTTATTTAATACTTTATTCTTAAGACTACCAAGGGCACTTAGTGATTTAGGCAGGCACTTTTATATCACACAGCAGCGAGTTCTAATTTTGCTCATAGTCAGAAGCATTATCCTTGTCGGTACTGTGTTTACTACACATTGCTGTTTTACAGCTAATCTGGGAAAATGAAGACAGTTAAAACAATGAAAGTTCAGTTCGATGCACTGATCTATACTTTTTGTCTCTTGGACTTTTCTGGAAAACATTCAGTTCCATTTATATACAGCAAAGATTTCTTCAGAATTGCTGTTTCTGAAACAGATCTTCTGGCTGATGTAAAGGTTAGGAAAAGACCATGAAGAAGAAAACTTTAAATGAATTGTCTCATTTTTTAGCAGAGAACATATTAGATTAAGCTATGTCTTGCCAGAATTAGGCAATATTACCAGACACAGCTTTTTACAAATTCTTTGATAATATGCTTCTCTCACTCATGCCAGCTACATTAGAAACAAGCAAATACATTTTTAGTAACTACTTCAGAATTTTTTAGTCTTTTCCTGCTAGCAGAATCATTTTTTTTGTGGGCTCTGATTTTGCCACATTTATATAAATGGAACTGGCTGGCAGTGACTTACTTTCTATATTAATTACACTGATATTCCCTTTTTCTATCTGAATAAATAAATAATGTTATCAAGACGTGCCTTGATGAACAATTGAGACATCAGAAGAATGTGGTCAACTTCCTTTTTCATCCATGGACTAATTGAATTTCATTTCCAAAGGAAAGATATGTTGCTGCAAGATAAAATTTATGGACCATACTGAAATTTTCTTCTCAAATACTTTGTATGTGTTTTAAGGTTGAACTTACTTACAGTAGATAAAGGTCAAATGCAGCATGAAGTATTCAGGCTTTCTACAAAGCAGAGTGCTGGCATGAGTGCAACTCTGAGTTTGATGTAGTGGGCAGTGCCTTGCTTGGTCTTGGCAATACATTGGCAAGGTCCCGTGGCCTTTGGCTGTGACCTGACTCCTGGTTTGTTGTGGAATGCAACCATGCATGTGATGCATTTTCTAGATGATAAGGAGAACAAATTCCGTTTCTGTTCCTGTTCTCCTGCACAATGGTGGTAGTATCATTCCTCAGTGCTGTTAGTATCATTCTTTTCCTTTCTTATTCCATCTCAAAATGTCTTTACTGAAAACTGATCCAAAGAGAAAGATCATAGACAGCAACTGCCCAAGACACTTCTCACAAACAGAGTACAGAAAGACTCGGAATTCCAAGTCCTGTCCAGCTGAGTAGGGAAAAGGCTTGCTCCCATTTATACTGACTGTCATGAATATCTGAGAACTGTTAAAGCACAGCACAAGCCAATATTTTTTTGGTTCCATCTCCTGCTGGTGGTGAAAAAAATACATGCATTTTCTGTGCATGTGTCACCTTGCTCCCAAGGCTGCTTTTAGAGCTTTTACTGTGCTAAAATGCTGCAAGACATTTCTTACATGAAAATCGACCTATTTTGAATAATTTCTCATACAATATTGATTCATTTGTACTAGATCACTCATGAAAGTTTGAATGTTGAATTTTCATTCCTCCACCTTTTTCTCCCTTTATTGATACATTGTAATCAGTGTGAGAGTTCAGCCAGTCAGGTGAAACCCAAAACTTGCAAGATTTCAAGTTTGCATTAAAAAGCAGACAGAATTCAAGCAATTTTAGCTGCCAGACATGTCTGATTGATATATTCCAAATATTCATACCTCTATCATACATATATAGATTTTCACATTTTTTAATAAGTGAATGAAAATACCTTTTGGGGAATAAAGCGATATGTTTTAAAGGCATTTGTTTACTTTTTCTGAAAGCTCCTGAGATGGCTAACATACTAGTTGTTAATCACACCATCTGTTTGAGCACTGTTTGACTAAATGAATCAATTCATACTTTTTCTTCTTAAAGCAGTTTTTTACAGAACAATATGTTTGTGTCTATTACCCCATCATTTGGCAATGTGATATGAGATATTTTAATTTTCCTATTTATTGTGCAAGGATTTTCAATCTCCAAATATTTTTTTTTAAAGATGCATACTGCACAGAAAAGCTGTGTCTATTGATTTCTGTAGCATTGCAAACAGTGGAAAAATCTGTTCCATTCTGCTGTCAAATTTCAACCATCTGATTATATTTAAATTAGTTGTTTCAACATGTTTCATTTAAATGACCGTCACTGCAGCGATTCCTCCTGTGTACCGAAGATGGCAGTGATGCACAACCTACCCACCCTCGAGGAGCTCACTCAGATTTTAAGCACTGGTTCCAGGAATCAGCAAATTAGGGGGGAAATATTCTGCAAATGGGAATGGCAACCTTTTGTGGTCTTCCGTGTCTCAGTTGTCTCTGATCAGCTTACATTCACAGCATTCCAATTGAAATTCCATCTAAATATGGAAACTGGAGCTTGAAATAGATATAAACCCGAGCTTAGAAAGACTGTTACCAAGCTGTTTCAAAATTTGTGTTCATATGCACTTCCTAGGTCCAACTGAAAGAAAAAATCATCAGTTTCTGTGCATCAAATCTTGGTCATTACTGAAACGTCGTATGAAAGGCTTCAAGTTTTGAGTGACTATGGGTCATTTCTAGGTCCTCCAAAGTTTTGCACAAAAATGCTGGGATATGTTCCTGATTCTTAGTTTACCTTAAACTGATGTTTTGTAGATTCAGAGAAGGAATGCTGGGCTGAGCACAAGGGAGAATCTGATAATTAATAAAATAGTTTCTGGATAAAAATAATGACTGTAGCCACACTGGTAGTACAAACAAATAAAATTAAAATAAGCAACAAAATAACATATATAACATAACATATAATATAACATGTTATATGTGTGTGTATATATATATGTATAACATAACAGATAATCCTGGGGCAAAAATTACTTAATGACTTCCTATTATCATGTACTCAACATACCTTGATACTACAGTGGAGTCAAAGTGAACAGAGGTTCCTAAAAGCTATTCCTATTCACATGGTCACTCAAGAAACAGTAAGCAATTTTCCTCATTGTTTTGATACCAGTCCAGAGAGTTTGTTTTTCAAGAAAGATAACTGTGTCCTCAGTTAATACATAATTAATAACTATATATTAAAGGTAAAAATTGCTCCAAAATTGTTACTCATTCATATTCTGTTTTCCAACCTAAACCTTATTTGTGTAAATTCATGTGTAGTTAGATTACCTGGCCAGACTAGTTTCGGAAGGATTGCATGCTAGAATAAAAAAGTGTTTACTAAGTAATGAAGATTGATGCCAAGATAGTCTTAATAGAGTCTTCATCCTCCCTTAGTTTGCCTGGTTTTCTTTATTAATCATTTGGGGTTTTTTGTTTTTTTTTTTTTTTGGTTAATAACAGAGAAAGAAGGTAAAAGGGCAAAAGTGTCTGTGAATGATGTATCAAAATTTATATTACATTCAGTAATTATAAATTAAAATCAGCATTGTGTTGTGCCAGTGGAACACTGATGTCTTTCTGGATCATAAATAGAGCAGAAGTCTGTCAGAAATGCAGGCATCAAACAGGTGCATATACTGAGGAATAGGTACATGGCCTTGAACTGGCACTGAATGTGGACTGCAAGCCAGTGAAAGGTATGCAATAATACAAGAATTGTTTTCTCAGGCGTACTGGTAAGGTGATAAGCTGCTGAATTATTTTATAGAAAGTGGAGATTTTGTATTTCATTTTGATTACTAGCTAACATTAGTCTGCTTTGAATGTGTTGCATGAGTCGTTGTGAGGTGACTCCTCTGAGAAAATGGATAATTTCATAAGAAGACATTCTTTCACCCTTCAAATCCTTTTTCAAATATAAATATTTAGCATTTAGCAAATATGATCCACTGTGTTGCTTTGAACGACGAAGCTTATTTGACAATGGAGGGTCCATCCTTTCAGTGAGAGGCCATACAGCTTCCCTTAGGTCTTGGTGAAGTTTCAGTTTGAACCATCCACTGTTCATTCCAGTCTTGGTAGAATTAATGTATAATGGCATTTATTTCATGCCATTGATTTATTCTACTGGAGACAATTTATTCTCATGTTATTGGCATTGAAGTGTTTCTGTCTTCCCCATTCCTAATGGCTCATCTATAAAAGTAGAGATAGGAAGGAGGAAGGGAGGGAAGAGAAAGGATGGCCATACATTTGGCAGGTCTCTGGTGCAAGAGGCAGTTTCTGTGGTTCACTTGTGCTCTTGAGGTCACCAATACTTTATCAAGTATATGAAAGTCAGCACAGAGGGCAATACAGGGACTGAAGTTCAGGTTCCAGTTGTAAAGCCTTAGAGAAGTCTTACTGGGAATATCTCCATTGAATCCCAGTTCTTCTCCTTCAGAGATATATGTGTGCTATGTCCAAGTATTTTAATTGGTCTGTGTTATATTTGCCTTATATAATTATAAAAACCTTGACTTTTTATTTTTCAAGACATTTTTCCAAATTATGTGTCCTCCCTATTTAAGGGGTTATGGCTTTTTACAATATACTTTTTAAGTGGATGTGAGGTAAAATTAGTAAGTCATTTGTCACATCAGATCACATCAGATCACTGAGAAGCTCATCCTAAGCTACAGCATCAGGATGAAACTGCTCCTACACTGCTTTATCTGGTTAATTAAAAAGGCTATCTAGGGAGTTCATGTCAACTTGAATAATGATGCTGCCTTTCTGTACATATTAGAATTCTCCTTGAAAAATCTAGTAAATAGCACTGCCATATTGAGATTGGAGATTTTATTCAGGAGGTAGATTGAGTCTACCATTTTGAAAGGGAAAGATATATGGTTTTCTTCAAAACAAAAGCAATTCTCCTGAGACAATTAAATTTACCTTCTTTACATTAATAATCTGACAAATTTGATTTCCTTACCATTTGTATCTCTTTTGCAATGTTCTTTTTCACTGGAAGGAGGTACTCCTTAGAACTTCTAAATGTTCTTGATATTTTTGGTGGTGCAGCATTTAAAATTATCAAATCTTGCAAGCATAAAATCTTTCAAAATATAACCTGATCTCCTTATTGCTTTTCTATGCTGTGAGCTGACTTTGTGCAGTCCTTATTCCTATGATTGATTGCTAACTCATAAATAAATCCCAGAAACCTACGTGGAATCATTTTTGTAAGTGTATGTAAATAGAAAGTAGATAATATGTCATGTTTCATATGTAAAAAAAAAAGTGACTTGTTATGTTTTTTTTTTTGCACGAGGTCTCCTTTAGGTTTCTTACAGATCTTTTCGAAAGATTTTGCAATAAGAGATTATTTTCTCTCTAAAATGTTGATTTTATTGAGATAGTAATTTGTAGTCTATAAAATTATTTTAAAAGCTTTAAAGAATTGTAATTACGCAATGTCATTATTTCACTGGAAACTGGATTATACTAAATGATGGCTTAAATTCTTTTACTTTTTGCAAATAAAGGAAAAATTAAAGGGAGCAACTTGAAAAAAAAAAAAAAAAACAAGGGCCAAAATGAGATTTTAAAAATTTGGAGGATTTCAAATTATTTAATATTATTACAAGACTACTTGTTTTGGGTGCCTATTACTGTCAAGGTAGAAACTAAACTATGTCTGATGATATATGGCAAAAATATTTCATTTGTACTGAAGAAAATTGTCATTAGTCTATACAGATAAAAAGTATTTTTCAAAATGTTTGCTTCAAATTTTGTGCTGTAGCAACAGCAGTAGAAAAGGGAGACAAAAGTGAAAATACCATCTTAATGATCCTAATGAAAGAAAGCCAAACAGAAAAGAAATCTTTACATTTTTGAGGTTGTGTCTGCACTGAAAGCTAAATTGTCAAAGCCTGGTTTTATTCATCCTCCTCCAAATCTTTCAATTAAAGATTTTGGAGGTCTGTGTAATTTCTTTCCATATTGGCGCAGTAAGGAAAAGTGTTTGCTCTGAAGGATGCTGTGGGAGCCATGGAGAGCCTGGCGGCAGGAAGATAATAGAGTCAAATTGAAATTCATGAAGTTCTCAATGATATTTTGACACTTTAAGCTCTGGAACACAAAAAAAATATGAGTTGTTGTTATTACCATTATTGTGTTTTGTCATGGTTTTCATCCCCTGTGAAAGATGCAATAATTTTTGGTAAATAGGAAAATTTGAACTCCAAAATAAAGAAGTAATTCTGTAGAAGCTATCCTAAATCTGTTTTGGCAAAAAAGTTGCACCCTTGCTATCCACCAATAGTCAAAACAAATATTTATGAGTTTTAATATAATTGCACCTAAGATTCATTTTATATCAGATCCACTTTACTAGACATGGCACTCAGAAAATAACTCACAGGTGCAATGATCTCTAATTTAGTGTGCTTTTGCTACTTCCTAGCATCATGCTGCTAATTCATTACATTTCTTCCCATCTACCTCTACTGCTGCTTAGATGATAAACTAAAGGTGCTTAAGTTACGTTTATGGCAGATTAGAAGGGAATAAGATGAAGAAGAAGTAAGGAAGGAGAAGATGGATGAGATGGTGCAACACTACTTGGATGATACAAATGCTTTACCAATTAGGTCCATATAATGCTTTTGCTCCCACAGTTACCTTCATTTGTGGTGGTGGAAACATCCTGGCAGCTTGACAATCTCTAGCTTCTCCTATTTTAGAGGAAGTTCTTGATGTATTGTGGAAGAGAGAAGATTCAATAAGAAGCATGTATTAACTGCTTGATACATTTCCTACAGACATTGTATGCAGAGAATTTTTTTCTAGTCAGTTGCTTTTTCCTATATTAGTTTGCACGTAAACTTTTTCTTTCTCCTTCTACAGGACCTCTAAGAATCAAATCTTTTGTACATTTTATTTAAACACTGTAAAAATACTCCATTTGCAATTTAAATTTATTACATCTCAATGCAGGAATAAAAGGAAATAATGATGGCAGGAAGACCTGTTTACAAAAACACTGCAAATGTGATGATGCATTATTCAAGGACAAACATTTCCTTCATGCAGTGCAAGGACCTGATAAGTTCCTGGATACTGTCACACTATTGCAATAACAGTAATGCAGCTGTAGCAGAATTTAATTTCTTTTTGTTGCATTGGTCTCCATAATATCTTTCTTTATTCATTTATGTAGAAATTAAATCTCTTGTGGACTTTGCACACACACACACAAACACACACACACACACACCCCACCCATTTTCAGACCATGTTGCCAGCAGTTTCTAAGCATTTAAATGAATCTTGTATAGGAAATGCATCAGTGAGACTCATCTGGGCCACACAGGAAGGCTTTTGATCCTTCTAGACTCTTCCTCTCTAAACAAGGGTGAAGACAAAAAAAATGTTTCAAAAGCTTGACAAACAAGGTTGTCTGAAAGCAGGTGTTGCAGTAGAGTTCTCATTTTCTGGTTCTCCTACAAAGATGTTGGCTAGAAAGGTGGGAGATATGACTGAGGAATCATTGTTTCTACCAGGATGAAGGAAAACTCACTCCTCTAGAATTCAAGGCAGAGTAACCTGACTGCCATGATCACCCATGGCTGTTGGTTTTCTGTTATCAAAATGTGTCTTATTGTGAAATATGATGTCTGATGCATTTCAGGCAATGCTTCAGCATTCACTCTTTTCCTGTAAAACTCTGACTAGTTTGCTTTTATGTGAGAATTGTATGGAGACAGATGAACAATTTCCCACGTACTTACTGAAATCTTCTCCTCTGGGGTTTATATGGTCTGTAAAAAATTGACATGGAGTTCCACTTAGCTATAATTCTGCTTCATATGAGCAATATCTTCTAGGTCTTGTTTTAGTCAGACATTTTGATAATTCCTTCTTTAATGGAAAACCTAGAAGTGGGGGTGTAACTACACTCAGGGTATACAGATATAAATTACAAATGCCAAAGCACTATATTTTCTCGAGTACGAGATGCATGTATTATTTATTTGTTAGTTTGTGCTCACTTCAATTGTTTTAATAATAAGTATTTCTAACTTTACACTACAGAATATAAACTCAGTGAGTTTTAAGTGCATATATTTTTGCTTCTGTGCTTTTTAAAGCAAAAAGTTTTGGTAAGGCAGTTTCATATTATTACATCCTCTCAAGGGACTTAAGTAAAAAAAGGTCTGTGAAACATTGCACTAAATCACCAGTCAATGAGGCCACTCACAGTACATAAACCTAACTGTGTTCATAAGTCTTTTCTGGGTCAGGGCGAAGAATGTACTCACTTGCCAGTACTGCCTTAAAGACAACTTAACAAACAAAAGATTGAAGCACAACAAGAAAAGCATCATTCTTATGAAGACACTTGACATTCCCTGAAGCATCCACACCCCAAAAAATCAGTCCACACCTGTAAAACAGACTAAACTGAAAGCAGTTTAAATACGTTCAAGTAAGAGAAGTTCAAATATTTGCAAATATTAAGCAATTGCTCTACGTACTTCTAATTCATCTGATTGCATTAAACTTGAATACACAAAGGTCTCTCGGTATCACTGAGAAAACTGAAAAGTTGATAAGCTCTTCAAGAAACTTGCTATGTTCACTGAAAATGTGTAACTGTACATTCAATAGGTCTGTAGCAATTCTAAAGACGTTATCTTTTCATACTTCAGATTCCTTGGGCTTCATACACAGTGTAATTAACCCCCAGTTGAGAATAACCTCTGTTGTTCATTCAATACATGAATCCTCTCAGTGCAGCTAACATACCAAGTTATGTTTGTGTTAAGAGAGTTTGTATATTGTTACAAAATATTATTGCTTTGGCCGGGTATTTGTACTACAGATTATACAAATTGGGAAAAATAATCTATGTGTTAATGTTGCCAAGTTACACATTGAAGTATTAAAGATATATTAAAAATTGATTTGTAATGGAAATGCTGATTGTAAAGAAAGGCACTTAAACAGCTGCTTCTCTCTGTCATTTGAAAAGTTACTATGTCTATAAAACCCAATCTGTTTTGATAGAGCATTCCATACATTCAACTTGACAACAGAAATTTGTTGCACTCTCTATTTGTTTTAACCATTGAGCTTAAGCTGTAAATTTTTGCAGTGTTTACAATGCTTTTTTTGTTTGTTTTTAATTGTTCTTAATATTTTTGATTGTGATACTGGGAGACAGATGAAAGAACTGGAAACCAGGACCTCTTGAGTTTTGCATTCTCCAGCTTACTAAAGCAGCTTCTCAGAAAAGTATTATTTAAAGTGTTATTTAGGAGAAAAGGTTAGCAAATACGTAAGTGATGACAAGTTTTAGGAAGGGTCTGTAAACTGCTTTGCAAGGCTTGCACGTTAGCTACAGCATTTTAAATGAAAATACTTATATTAGGTGTTGGGAAACATTACATTATATTTTATATACTTTGAGGCATTTAAAGAGTTGCTTCTACTTCTGTTATGGAAATGCCATGTAAACCCCATTGGATTGCATATGGGTGGTACTTTTATATTTCACCTGAGTAGGGAGTTGTTTAATGGTTTCTTTTGTATTCACCTTTTGTTTCCACTTGATTCCTTCCCTCCCACTGCCTCCCAATTAACTGTGACCCAAGAACTCATGTTTATAGATAAGTGGTGAAGAACAGTTTATCTAGTGTGACAGAATTAGTATTTAGTTTTGTTCTAGGTTCATCTTTAAAATTCTGCTCTCATGGCCATCTATGCCCAGCAGCTGTGCCTATTGAGCCAAGTCCTCATTCCTTTGTCTGCCTCTCTGGAGAATGTTAACAAGCACATACAAACAAAATGCATTTGAATAACATTTGAAAAAAATCCTTGCTACATTTATACATGTATTATTGGAGAGGTACTTGTGGTTCCAGACCCATTCCTACATAGTTTTGTACATAAAACTACATTTCTCCCTGCAGTATTTCAACATTTACTGTCTTGAATGAAACCAAATAAATATGCTAATATGAACAATTAATTTACTGATGGGCAGTGACTGCATAATTTAATAAGAATATATAAATACCCAAATTAATTTTAAAGCTGTAAATATGTGCATAACCAATTAGTTTGGGCAACATTAGAGAGAGTTCTGTGAGTGTCTTTCTGACAAGATACAAGTAGTAGCTAATCTACATGCAAACCTGAATTTCCCAGAAGAAGAAATAGGTAACCTTGGCTATAATCACAGTTTGTTTAGGGGAAAGTAAAATAACTAATCACTATTCTTGGAGAATGCTTTAGTGGAAACAAGAGAGTATTAATTTGATCCTTCAAGAATAATTCAGGTTTTAGTTAACACTTGGGCTATCTGGTAATGTAGTATTAATCATTAGGTTATCCACCAGGGCTTCCAGACCCTTAACGCCTGGGGTTGGAATGTAATTCAGATAATGTCACTTCAAAAGCAAAGCCCATTTACCCACTTGAACTAAAGGAGGATGTATATTAGTGGGTGGCAGCACAAATCCAAGGAGACTTGGTCAGGCAATAGAACAACTGAAAACATGACAAATGTTGGTCAAAACCACCTGCATTTTCATTCCATGACCTGAAAGGAGGGGGTACTTTGTTCACAGTTTTTCACTTGGATATTTCCATGTATGGACCATGTACCATCTCTCCAGGCAACCTGTGTAAGTGTTTTATCACCCTCATTGTAAAAAGCTGGGGCTCTGAGCAACCTGATCCAGTTGAAGATGTCCCTGCTCATTGCAGGAAGTTGAAATAGATGACTTGTGAAGGTCCCTTCCAACCCAAAGTACTTTATAATTCTGTGAGTACAAAACTCTCCCAGGAAATGTGTGGCAAAAAAAATCTCCTCTGTTCTAGCATGTCACTGGAGACTTCAATTCCAAATGTCAAATATTGTTGACAGTTATTGAGTTCCCATTCAACTCACCTCTCAAAAATACTTTTGTTAATATTTTCCAAAAGTCTGAAAAAGTGTCTAAAATGAGGTGTTTCTGGCATGTGTAAAGGACAAAGAAAACTAGGCTATGTTCCTTACGGGATTTTTGATTGGTTGGCTCCTTTTCAGAGTTATTCCCCAGGGTGAGATAAAGGAGGCCACACAAAATTGACACAGATTAGAGATTACAGTGATAGACCATTACAATGATTGAAAGCAACTTTTGTAACATTCTGCACATCTTTTTATCTTCTCCATACTTTTTGTTTAAAATCGTACAGAATTCTAGAAATTTACGTTAATGAAAATACATCTGTGCTTCAGGAACAATAGCATTGCATCTCCACAACTTGCTAGGAAATAAAAACTCATATGTTCAAAATAATTTGAAAGTAAAAGTTGCATTTAAAACTGTATTGCTACATAATTATCCTGTTTACAGTCTTCCCTACAGCTTTTCTCACAGAAAAATGTAGATTTGGAATCTAACTGGACTAAAAATGCCAGAAAGCTTTGGCAAGACGATGGTTGCTGCATATTTAGGGATATTACATGGGGAAATAAATGTGTTTGTAATTAGGAAAACACAGAACAGCTCTGATTATATAGAAGAAAAGGCAAGGAGAATAACTTTCTGAAGGACAGAACATGTAAACTTCAGTGGATGAAAACTCAGCTTTACACTAAAGTAGTTGAAATACACAGGTCCTCACCAAGCTGATTCAACAGACCAGTTATTTCAGAGTCTTTTATAGTAATTTCTAGATTTGTTCTTGAATTAAGATATACACATCAATTGCCCTGCAAGCCTCAAAAAATTTCATGAGTTTTCTCTTAAAATCTCTGAGTAAAGGTTACAAAAAGCCAAAAAAATATTCTGCTGAAGATGTAGTAATCTTTCTACTGAACTCGGTGGTCACTAAATAAACAAAATTAACTATATTTTGTTTTCTAAAGTGTCCAAATCTGTTTCATGTTGAGAAAGCTTTAAATGGGAAATAAAGGTCTGCTGCATTTTCTGAATAGATTTTCATATCTACTTGACTCTTGCTATCCAGGCACCTCTAAAATGAATCTCTTTAAAAATATTTTAAAACACTTGGTCTGAATAGTTGGTATTGGACTGTTTAGTCTCACACATTTAGACCTTGAGCCCAAAAAATTTTTCAAACTAAACTGGTGAACTTGAAGAGCTAAAGTAACTTAGATCTGCTGAGCTAACAATGACACAGGAGTAACTACATGAGCATTATCTCTGCTAACAAGTTCTGATTGAGTGAAGCTGATCAATTGCCTTTTATATCTGAGCAGCAGGCAGGTTATATGGAACTTGACACAGCACAGAAACCTGTATTTTGAGATGGTCTGAGAAATCTGAAGCTTCTCCTTGTAGCATTCTCTACCTTGATGTGTAATCATGTTTTCATGGCACACAGCACTGACGAATGTGGTACTGCAGTTCAACTTAGCATGAATAGGTTTCATCAAATCACTATTATTCTCTGCAGATGCCTGGAGAGCTTTAAGCCCTTGACTTTTCAAAATGCAGTAGTCAGATTTGTCCTCTTCCACTTCTGATTTTTCTAATGATTGTCTTACCTTACGAATTTCACATCTTATTCATAAGGTGACCAAAAAGATTCTAAGCCCTTTGCCTGTGGTACTTAGGAGTCTCACATGTTGAATGTGCAAATAATTGTAATGATAATTTTTTTTAAGCATAAGTGATCTAAAAAAAGATCTTATAACAGCTACTTTTCTTATCTCCTTCAAAGCATACTGTATTCAATAGCATACCTAAAGGGACACACCAATCCTAGATATTATATCCTCAAATCTTCTATGCATTCCTGGATGGATCTCACTTGTATAAGTCACTCTTACTACAAATTAAGGACGTGCACATTGGTATTTGGTACCAAACCTGTAATCATGTCTGCTAAGCACAAAAAGAAACTGTTTCTTCACGTGGGAAATTTGTCCTAAGTATCTTGCAGTATGTCATGGCATGTCAGCATATAATTGCAAGAAACAGCTACTATTCCTTAGGATTCCTTCTTTAAAATATTCTAGGGTTTTACTCTTGCACACATACACTTATTTCTTCTTGCAAATCTGTCCAGCATTGTTGGACATGGAGTGTTCAGGGTCAGTCCCCTATAAAGGAGAATGAGGGGTGTAAACACAGCCCTTATACTGCTGCTCTGAGTGCTACAAAACAGATGAAATTTGGAGGGCTATTGTAGCTTAGCCTCTATGTTGACAGTCTTGTTGGATTCTGCATGTTCCTAACTTATTTTTGGAAAAACATTTTTAGGTTTATTGAGGGTTGAGTGTACAATACATGGCATCATTAATGACATTTTTCTCATTCTCTAGCAAACCTAACATTTGTTGGTGTAATTATGTGATATAATGATCAATTTGTATAAAGATGTTTTTCAACACTTGTAATTACTTTAAAGGATATACTGTGAGGCATTTGTCTGGAAGCGTTTGAAAGCTAATATAAACTCACCATATATTTTAATAGTTCACACTCGCTTCTTTTCTTAGTGTTTTTCTTCTCTTTTAATTTTTTGAGTCTTAACTGTCAATAACAAATTTTCATTTTTCTTCTTTTTTTCCCCTTCACAGATCAAATCTTTTTGATTTTTCAGGGTTTTCAGGCAATATTCTGACATGCATTCAGAACCTCTTTATACCACAGTCTTCCTGGATTTCTTTTGTTCTTGGTTCAAGTATAAACCACTATGTTCCCTTTAGTTATTTACAATATACTTAAAAATAGCTTCATGTGAGTGTAGCTAGTATATCTGCTTTTTCTTCTCTCCCAGATCTTCACATACTGCAACAGCACCCTCAGTTTACTGAGATCTGAGTTGACAGGGGTTCAGATTTAAATCTCAGATATATGAAGAGGAGTATCATTTAAATTAAAATCAAACTGCTGTTCTATGATGAGGATATTCTGATTTTCAAATGCATAAATTAAGACTTGTTGATATAATGACTAAAATTCATAGTCCTTTTTCAAAGCATTTAAGCACTTCATTATGTACTTTTCATTTTGTATTAGTTCTTTTTGACATTGTAAATTAATACATGCATAAAAGCAAACTATAGTCGGTTGAAATGTCTATTGCTACAATTATTCAGAAAAAAGTATACTCACCACTGCATTTAATGGACCTTTGTCTGGATAAAAGACAGAAAAAAAAATCCTTTTTATTGCAACTTGTAAAATCTTGGAGTCTAGTCCTTAAATCTTCCCTCACTTGCAAGGGTAAGTACTTGCAAGTTAAATTTAGAATTTAAATTGCATCAAGCTGAAGGATGCTGTAGGAATGAGCGCCTCTATGTTTCTGTAGTGCTATGGAACAAAAATGAAAACATTGGCTCTAAATATTTCTTTCTAACAATCTTTAGTGTTTGATTAAATATTTTTGCTGTTCAAAAGCAGTTCTGTAGAAGCATGCTCAATGATGAGAAACTCACTGAAGTGCAAGACAGAGTCTTATCGTGGTGAAGCGTTGTTAAATTCTCTTATACGTGAGAAGGCATGGAGCAGTATGTACTGAAGCACCATCTCTTAGAAAAAGAGATGATTTATTTTCACTAAGAATTTCTTAATTTGGAATAGTCAATAAACAAAAACAAATCTGGTGTGTGAGCTTTCACATTATTTTCCTTCCTGTGGATATGCTTATTTGCTTAGAGAAGCCCTTTGCAGTCTGCTTTTGCAGTGGGCACTAAACTCACCAGCCATGATTTATTGCTGACCAAATCACCATCCACAGTCCTTGATATAGACCAAGGAAGGAAAATGCATTTTAGCATGGAAATGTCGAGAAAAGCTACGCTGTTTTACTGGTTTATGAACTTTATTATAGCCTTAGATTTGAAAAATCTTTCTAAACTCCTACCCATATGCTCTGGTTTTTTGTAGTAAAGCAAATGTTTGTGCTGCTGCTCAACATAATCCCCTTTTCCTTTCTCCCACATCTGCTACTGACCAGGCCTTTTTTCACTGTGATGTGAGTCCTTAGTTTGAAAAGACACAATATATTTAAGACTAGAAGATGTCACTGTCATTAAAATATTTTACTCAGGCTCAAAATAAGCATTTAGGAATCTTCATATTTCATCAGTGATTTTGGGCAGCTGGCTGCGCCCCTCCAAACTTTGCTCTCCTATTTGTAAAAGTAAATAATTTTAATGTTTCATTTTAGGAGAAAAGTATTGCTGCTTATTTTGATTGAAAGATTTTTTCTCCTGCATAATTCTGGAAAATAATATTATCTTATGAATCTTCCACACATTGCAAATACTGAATGTATATTTTTAAAGTAAAAATACTGTCTCAATAAGCTTTAAAATTAAATCATATATGAACTGCTATCTTTGTGATTTGAGTGTGTTGTACCTTCTGCTGTTTCAGTGTTTGTGTAAAGTGAAATAGTAAAGTAGTTGAATAAAAAGCACTAAAGCTTTTCTGCTCTGCCAAGGAGCTCTCCTTGCTGTTGTGTTCGTTTGGAAGGAGAGAAAACTTATTAAGGCTCGTCCGTGTACAGAAGCTGCTATTGGTTTAATTATATAAATCACATTTCTATGACATGTGTAAACACTATGCTGTACTGTATCTTGGCAGGTGCACGTTATTCAATTTGCTTCCAAGATTTCAGGTTGGTGAACATCACGTATTGCATGTCCCAAATGCAATGGAAAAAGAAAGGCAAAGAATTACAACTATCTCTCCACCTCCGTAGGTACTGGGGAGTATTTGGCTCTAGGATTTCTGGGATTTCTTAGCATTTTATCAAGTGGAGTAGCCTTAAAAATTGCTTCAAAGGAGAGCTTGTCAACCTAAACATGTATGTGCAGAAGTGGCTTAGCTTGTCAACACACTTTTTTGCAGAAGATCTTACTCTGCACTTTCTTGTTTCCGTCTAATCAAGGAGAAAGCCACAGATCCTTTGAATTAATCGCTCCTTCTTTCAAAGGAGTTGTTTATACAGCCGAGTATTCATTCAGTGAGTTGTTTAGAGGTACTTATGGTATGGAGATGTGGCCAGTTGCAAAAGATGGGAGGACACAAAGGTCACTTGATTTCCGTCAGCCTGAGCAGTTGTGTTGTTAACAAGCATTCCATTCTGTCACATACACCACAGCCAAAATGGCTGTGGAGTTTCTCCAAGAAACTGTGTGAGCAGCCCTTTCTGTCTCCAATGACAGAGCAAACTTTCAGAGGAACCAACATCAGCATCAAAGGGGCAGGACTGCACTCAGTTGGTGCATTGCAAACCAGTTTGGTCTCAGTGTGTCAGCTGGCCCAGTATGGCAGTGGTGGTAGATGTTGGTGGACTGACAGCTATCCAGGCCATACTGTACCTCTAAAGATGTACTAGAAACAGGATCTAACTCAGGAAAGATCTACAGACACACCAGGATCAAACTGAACTGCACTCCTACTTCCCTCCCTCAGGTGGGAGGTCTGTGTGACACTTATGAAGGGAACATTTGTAGGTCATCCAAGATTACAGGTATATGAATATGGATTTGAGATACACTAGTAAAGTATGAGAAAATCTCATGGTACAAACCAGGGCAAGCCAGTGCTTTGTTTTCTCCCAGCAGTGCAGTGTGCAGAGCACCTTATTGCCTGGGGTTGTATGGATGGCAAGAGAGGAGCATATCTAGACTTTCCTGTTAAAAATGGATAGTTCCTGAACTGGATGCAGAATGTGGAGAACAGGAAACTGTAAGGGTCAATTACTTGTGTTTGGGAGGAAAAAAAAAGGAAAAATAGCTGATAAGGCAGTGCCTTGATTTCACAGTGTCATATTACCACATGGTACATATTCCCTTGTTTTGGCTTGTTTTCTCTCTTAACATCCATTGCAGTTAATTGTAGTTGACAAGACAAATCATCAGAACCTGTATACAGCTATGTGAAATGAGCTGGCTTTTATTTATTGTAGATAGTTTGCAGATTTGAGTTGTGCCCTACCTCATAGCTGTTCTTATTTTAAGATATTTTTGTCCCAATTCAAGGGAACTACTGAAATACAAAAGGCTGAAAAAGCTGGCTTTGATTTTATTTAGTGACAGATTTTACATTGTTTTAATTGATCGTTAAGGCCAACTTCTGTGCATTCAAAATTAGACCTATATTTTCTAGGAGGAGCTTTCATCTCTTCCAATTTAATATCATATAGAAAACACCAGCCTTCTAAAAACATGCCATTTTATGGTCATGATTAACTCTTTTTTTATTCTTTACCACAAGACCTGCCAGAACTGAGAGCAACAAGGAATGTTCTAATCATTGATTAAATATCTTGCTGCTTACCATTCTTCTTTCCTTCTTGTTTATAGTTTAAACTCCCACACACATAAAAAAAAAAACCCTACCACCACCACCAAAACAAAAAACCATCCCAAATTTTCCAAAGGGAAAGTATAAATAGAATGATTTTCAGGGAAATGTATCTATTGAAATTCAAATTATTCTTTGTATTAAAAGTGCCACTGTTTAAATGCACAGAAATGAGTTATACATCTCATCAGCATCAAGGCTGAAGCCCACACAGGACTAGACAATTGCTTTTCCAAGTCCACAGGATTGTCCTTTGACACTGTGTACAGAGGACATTTACAAATTAACCCCCTTATCATTCTAGACCTTTTCTTAAATATTTTTAGCTTATGCAACGGCATCTGGTTTAAAACAGGAAACAGGCTTATAGCTAAATGACTTTTACACATAAATATTTAAACTCTATATAGTGAAATGTGACACCACAAGTTATCACTTCCCGCTATGCAACCTCTTATGCTCCGTTTCACTTTGGCAGATATAAAATATCACGGAGACATGATAAATGTAAAGCCCTTCTCAGAAAACAAATTAGGTTCTAAAATCACTTTGGAATGCTATAATCTTAATGCAGTATTTCTGATTTTATTGAATTAACATATTTTGGGAGTGTTTGTTTTTTTCCAAAGGTAATCTGCCATCACATTACTTAAAAGTTTGACCTAGTCTGCTCCCTCTTTCAGTAGAGGGTTATTTGCTATAGATTTCAGCTGATAATTTGTATTACAACAATATGTAATCAAATAGTGTAAATTATCTTCATTCATGGGATATCAACAAGCTTTAGAAGAGAGATTAAGCAGAAAATGTAGCTACATTATCCTGGAATTCAGTGTTGGTCAGGAAGAGTTATAGGACATAAGTAAAATGATCACCCTGGTGATTGATATGTTTACTACATTAATGCATTTTTTTAGTGCCTCTTAGTTGCGTATCCTTACCCCAATATTATATTTGTAGTTTTCTTCAGAATATGGACTACATATATCTGATGTTCTATTTCTTCTCCTTCTAGCTGGTCTCTTTCAGCTACATAACCTGGGGTGTTCCTTTCCACTAGTCTGAAATAGATTTCTGTCTCACTCAGGACTTTGCAGTCAGTAGTAGCAGGCATGGTAGAAATCAGTTTGAAAGCATGAAAAACATTCCAGATGTCAGGGCCCGCAGACTGGTTCTGACAGACTTTGGCATGTCTGAGGAGATCACCGGGGAATTACTTCAGGTTCATCTTTATGAAGGGTTTAGTAATGACTAATTTGTGAAGTTCATTTTGTACCTGTTCAGCACAGAAGAGATTTTGTGTATTACATTCTGTTACATGCACATTATAAGTTGCATAAAGAGTTGTAGCCCTGCCATTGAAGCCTTCCCAAGTCAGATATACCTCAGATAAGAAAATGATTGAGAACCGGTTTTCATGAGCTGAGTGGGCTAAAAGGAAGCAAAGGAAAAATGAGAGGAGAGGCATGGGCAGTTTGAAGGAGTTGTACTCACACAGCATCGGAGGCTGAGGGCAGGGGAGGGGCCCAGTGCACCAGGGCAGTCAGCTCTGACAGAGAAGGGCTCTTGGCTATGAGCAGCTTTACTCAGAGCTGTTTTTCCATTCCAGCTTAGTTAGACTTAGTCCTGCCTGCCTCCTGCGGACCTAGGAGAGATGGAAGTTATGGAAAAAAATTATTTATCTTTCTAGCACAGCTAACAGGCATGATCAGAAAAGAAAGTCGGGGAGAGCACTTAATGATAACATAGTCAGAAAGGAGGACTCTTATGAAAATTCTACCCATTTCCAGAGAGTTTTACAGTCAATTTGCAGTTTCAATTTATGTAGTTTTAGCTTAAGTACAAGTATTTTTAGGAATAATATATCCTTTATGCTGTTTCTAAAGAGTACTACATATAATCTAGGGAATGCATGTACAAAAGCTTTGTACATCTAAGTATGTTGATAACAGCAAGGATGGATGGACATGCCAAGATTACAAAATAGTGTCTAGGTATTCTTATATTCTGATAAAAATTCTAATAGAATTATTCAAAACTCCATGCAGGATTTACTGTGCATTTTTATTATATGTGGTAGCCTTACTTTGATCAATAATAACATTTTATGAATTATAAGGAAAAAGAGTTGTGAAAAGCTAATAATGTCTTGAATTTTTTCTTATTAAAAGCTAATGATAATTGTGTCATATTGATTTGATTCTTAGCACAGCACAGTTTTGAACCAAATTTGGAAAAGAAGTAATAATTTCTATGAAATTATCACTGAAAAGGTAAAATATTTTCAATTGTTCTGTGTTTTTTATTCAGGCAAAACTAGCACTGGAGTAAAAAAATTGACCAACTGGGCTTAGTCGTGATGAAAAAGTCTTTTTTGGATACATAAATCATTAAGTAGAATATTTAAAAATTATTTTTATCCTCTGGGGGAACTTGTCTGTCCAGCAACTGAAGAGAAGAAAGAAGTCAGTGTCACAGCTAATTGTTTTATACCTTTCCACTAAATTTTAGCAGATTTGAGCTTGAACACTGCCCTTTTCTTGCTCCACAGTGGTCAGATGATCAGGATTAATTTGCTGTGACCTATTTGTTTTGACCTTACTATGACCTTTAAGCTTTTTTATCCCTTTTCCTGACACTGTCTGTCATCTACCTTGGGCAGCCAAGTATAACTTCAAAGCAGTGTTCTGTAGGACACTTGGTTTTATAGCATAGTCATTCTTTCCAGCACATAAAAGATCATTTGCCTATAAATATTGTTGATGAAAACAGGAGTAAAATGAGTCTGTTTTAAGCTTCCAGGATATGTCTTGGAAGAATGTTACAAAACAAATAAAATAGGAGGCACACACACTTTCAACTATTTAAGTCTATTACTTAATTCGATTCCTGTAGGAGTATTTGCAGAAGAACCTAAATATATATGATATAAGGAATGTCCATTGTGCTGTATTTCAAGATACAGTTCTTATTGTGTTTAAAGACATTTTACTGCTAGGTTTTCACACTTCTGTTGGAATGTTTAATCCATCTCTGATTGTTACATATGAGCCAGAGGTATCAAACCCATGAGTTCACATTTGGCTTGGGTACTTCTATGTATTCCATATGACCTGTAATTTTTCCCTTCTCATCTCTAATGATTCCATGTGCACTTTACAGGGCTACCCTCACCATTCTGCTTGCACCTATTAATTGCAGCTAGAACTGAGCATTTTCCGGGGGATACCATTTGACACAGTGATTTTTCTTTCTTTCACCACGGCAGGTGACAGTCTAACTTCTGCAGGCTCCACATTGCTTGCTTACTGTTCAAAAGGACCACATGCTTACTCTTCAATAGGAGCAGAAATTAGAACTTCTAATGAGAGAGACTCCTAAATTTACAGTGGGATGCAATATTCTAACATCCCAAATTGCTGGTCTCAAGAGTGTTGTATTGCATGGAGAGAAAAGCTATGTTGCAAGAATAATGAGAAAATGGCAGTGCCCTAGCAAGTAAATGTCTTATTTGTTCCAGGTTTCCAAACCAAAATCACCATGATATAATACAGCAACTCTTAATAAGAGCATCTTGGGACCATGATTAATGCAGCTGTCCTGGATTCACGCAGACAAGATTTTTGGATAGACACATGCAAAGTATGCCCAGATGCTCTCCTGTGCTCCCTCATACAATCCCTCACCTCACCACAAGCCCTTATTAACTTGTTCTACTCATCTCTTTACTGAGCTGTAGATTAGAGGTCTTAGCCTAAAATTCCTATTTGTTTCACAAGATGTCCTGGCTGTACCATGAATACAGGAACATCGTCTTGGGTCCCAGTGCAGCAGAATATTTAAGCATATGCTTAGCTGTAAGCACATGTTTTAAGTTCCAGGAAAGTAAGAATCTAATCATGTGTTGAATCTGAGCCAGAAAATACAGCACAAGGCATGTGTAAGTAAGTGCAAACAGTTTGCTCAGGTTTTAGGGGTATGTTGAATTATTTTTTTTTATCGGAAATGCCGTATAAACAGAGCCAGACTAAGTTTTGGGCATGGATAATCAGAACAATCTGCAACGGCTTCCCGTCTGTGGCTAATGGGATGTTTCTCCAAGCTTTGTCACCATGGCAAATACTTTTTAATACACAAACATTTGCTGCATTGAAAATCCACCCACTCTTGTTGAAAGATGGCCAGGTTTTGTAAAATTGCATTCCAACTACCCTGCTGATTTTTAAGATAAGCCCTTTCAGTTAACATTCCATGTGTCTAACAAAAGATGTGTGAAAAGCACAGTTTATCAGAACACACATGGAATCTTTACAGTTTCACTGTTCTTTACTTTAATGAGAAAATGAAGTTAAAAAGTCTTCTCATATGTACATGCATGCACGCATGCAAACAGGGTTTTATTCACTGTTTTTTCTTTCCCTTTCCTTCCCAACCCTCAAAGGGACAAGCCAGTAACTCCATGCCAAGTTTCCATCTAAACTTGACTTCCCAGTTCTGGCAGGCATTCTGTGAACATGTCGTGTATTAATGAGAGATTAGTCTTTGAGGTTTCTTAGTCTTCACTGAGTGAAATGCATATGCTAGGTAATGAGGGATCTATTTAGTTTTTCAAAATAATTGCTCTTAGCTTTTCTCCTTGGTTAAATATGAATATAAAGTAGATTAATAATGAATCAGTGATATTCTTAAGCACAAATAAAATTTAGATGGTTTTTCTTGCACTATGGCTCTAGAAAAAATGATCTTTTCAGCTTTCATTTTCAGTGCCATATTGGTCTTTTGATACCAGTGGGAAAGGTCCAACCACTTACATAAGAGTTACATTTAAGGAGAGACTTCAGGGGACATGTGTGGGAAGACATGAGCCATAGCAGTCCCAGGAGAAGACAACTTGCATTTTGGAAACTTGTGTGAAGACTTGCGAGCCTTTAATTTGATCGAGAAAAGAGAAAAAAAAAAGGTGGGGGGGAAGGAAGGAAGAGGGAAGAGGGAAATGGGAAAAAGGAAAGGAATCAAATGACTTTCCACTAACTCAAAACCATTCCATTTTTTTCTTCAGGTCTACACAAGAAATATTTTTCTGAAGGTGGCTTTATTTTGGCTATGTCCCTTTTACGCTTTTTAGCAAAATCGCCTGGCAGTTTCTCGCTGGGTATGTTATTTTTCTTCCCCTTTAAAAAGTATTTACTTCAGATCTGACTAAAGGGTAAGTCTCCCATAATGTTACCTTGCTAAACATGAGATAATCTGGTGCAGGTCTATTCACATTCAAATGCTCCATACTTCTTTCACCAAAAAAAAAAATTTACCAAGGTACTTTAAAGGTAGTGATCTTTATGTGGTAAGCTTCTTCAAATTTCCACAAAAATACCTTCATAAAAGTACTGGAAAATCTCCAAGAGAAGATGCCACATGAATGTAAACATAAATCCACACAGTCCTTGGATATGGTACTTGTTATCTTCATTCTTTTGAAGTATTATCAGAAATGTCTCAAACAGAAATGGTAATAAATTACTTTGCTCACCCTATGAGGTCACTCCATGTGTTCATACTGCATAGGAAATAAATTGGAAGCCTAATGCCCAGGTTTTGGCACCAATGTAACTTAAATCTTTATAAGAAACATGGCATTATATTTACAAGCTGTATGTTTGGTTGTATGGTTTCAGATCCATTGGTTTAAGATTTATATTCACTGAAAGGAAAAGAAATAAAAATTTCACTTGAAAATGGGGATGTGTTTGTAACTAACATCATGTTCTCACATTTGGCCTGAGTAAAAGGTGATATGGTCTATCAGTGATATTTTAAAAACTAGCCTTTTCTACTTTGGGTGGTTGCACTACGAAGTATTCTTAGTAAACCTGTAATTCCAACAGCTGAGGCTGCTTTTTGGCAACCATGGCAGAGGGAGATTTTTTTTATAAAACAAGTATTCTCCCCTGGTTGTGCTACTTCTTAGATGCCAGTTAAAGTGTGTGCCTCATGCTCTAGGACCTCTTCTTACTCTTCTGGGCTTCTCAGTGACTCCTTCACTGCCCTTTTGCTGCTACCAAGGCAGTGCCTTCAACAGAGTTACACCATGTGATTTCAGCATCTATAAATTACTTGCTGCACTGAGAAGGAAAGAGAAGAGTGGAGCTGTGCAAGAGATAAAAATAGTGGATGTTTTGAATTAAACATATTCTGGAGCAGAAAAATATTTGCTGTCCAGCTAGGTCAGAACACAAAGATGCTGATTCAGAGCCTATTTAAGTAAAATGAAATTAGCGGGCTTTGGATGAAAACCTAAATATAGTGGAAAGAGATTCTTCCATTCTTACGCTCACACAAATGAACCAGGAACAGGAATAAACCCTCTCTGGACTCAATTTTTGCCAAAGCTTTAGTGGCAGAAAAGATTTCAAATGAAATATTGTGCCTTTGTGGGGCAAAGTAACATAATTTAAAATATTAATAATGACTTTACAGGTCATGTATGAATTTATGGATATAGTCTAAATATCTTAAGGTAGACTGCAAAGTGTCCCTGTATTAGCTGGATGCTGGCTGGCTGTTGTGGTTAAATTCTGTATTAAATCTTGTGAGACATTTACTTTCCCAATTCAGGATGGAGATTTCTTTCAAGAGAAAGAATATGAAAGTGTAACAGGAAACAAGTCAGTGTGAAATATCGAAGTCTTTTGAAATATTTAAATAACATTAGCACTCTGCTGAAATACTCATTTCCTAATTGCATTGCACACAAAATCTTCGTCTTAGTAAGGCCTCCAATAAATTGAAAGCAGACTGAAACAAGCTTTCATACAAGAAACATCTGGTTATTTAAGTTTCCTTCTTTTAATACTAATTTTAACAACTCCCAAACGTGGATAGAAATACTACCTTATACTTTTGTTTAAAGTTCATTTCCTGTCCCTGGGATATTCACTGACCTTTTAATGCTGGCCATTTTGCTTTCCACTTTCTTATTCCTATTCTCATTGACTTCATTCCATTCTTGACCTCTCTTCCCCTCAAGAAAATTAAATGCAGTCCAAAACATGTTGGACACCAATTAGTTTTACGGCTCGTCTTACCTCCCCTCCTACTGCATTCTTCAGTTCATTGAGTCCACTCCACTTTTGTACTTTCAGTCTTCACAAAACTCATAGACCCACTGCAAGATAAACACTGCTGTCATGAAATTAAAGTCTTTTTGTCTGCTGTTTTCCTCCTGCTAATCAATATCAACAAAAAGTGATCACTAGACACACAGAAAAATCGGATTTGCTTCTACAATTTTTTTGAAAAAAAGGCCGCTTTCTCTTTATGTAGCTATAACATGACAGAAGTTTATGGCACTTCATAAACTCAACCAAACAAAAATAATAAAACTTTAAAAATACTTATATATATAAACGTTGTACAGTTAAAGTAACTTGTTTACCTTTTAATTATTGAGGAGTTGAAACAAGAACAACATACTTTCATCTGTTATGAGAAAGTATAATCTCTGTAATAATTTAAAAGAATACTGTAAAATGTAAACATCCAAAATGCAAACATACAATCCCACTTACATTTAAAGTATTATTTAAAAATTAGACATATTTTGCACTGTTACAGTGCTACAAATCTGCTGTTTCAGTATGGTTATCAGTGGGATTTTGCCTAATTAATCTTACTGGCATACCCTGGATTCAGGGAGGCAGTTGCTGAGCACAGACATGACAAGGTTCAGAACACTGTTGCTTGGATGGAAACCACTTCTCAGCTCTTGACAAAGCTCTTCCGAAATAGAAGGTATGCAGGCATTTATTTAGGTAACTTTCTGAAGTAAATTTAGTGACAGTCTGGCTGTTAGGCAAAATATTGTAGGCAAAATACCTGCAACTTCGTTTTTCTTTATGCAAACACAGAGCTTTTGAGCTATCCTTCAAAATTTTCCTTTGACTTCAGATTTGCAAGACTGGACATGAAGCACATGTTCATGTGAACTGTCTCATATTTTTACATGTATATTTTTTGTGTTACATTCTGCATATATTTATAAATGTATATCATACATCTTTATATATATACAATATATTTCTGTCCAGAAATAGTGATGGCCTTTTAAAATCACTCTTCTTGCTGATACTTGAGAACAGCTCTGCATGGGAGCTTATAGCTAGCCTAAAGCAACCTGCTTTTGGTAAGACAAAACAATCCCCTACAGAGCTGCCAGTCATTGCACTTCTTAAAATTTCTCTTTAAACTGAAAAAGTTAATGATATGCACTTTAAAGTTTTAATTTATTTATCAATATGTGATATTCACTTGCTTGGACTGATATGCAGAGGAAGACCAAGAGTTCCCTGTTCTCCCTTAAAAAATCATCCTTCATTTGGCTATAAATAAATCTTATCACTTTGATAAGCCAGAGAACATAGCTTTTATTGATTTATTTTCTTTTTTAGCCATCTTGTAATGTCTAAGCACTCACATCTAAACCATAGATTATTCAAGAACTTTCAGTATTGTTCACAGAACAAACTTCTTTGCCCACACTTGCAAGAACATCCTTTGACTCTTCAAACTTGGTATTAGATCAATATGTTTCTGTTTGATATAATATTTGCAATATAAAAATCAACCTGCTAAAGCAGAAGTGAACTCTGTGTAGTAGTGTTTCCAGTTTTAGGGATATTTTATTTTGCTTTTAGGATTAATGCTCTTAGTATCAAACTAAGAAATATACCTCACATGATCTTTTAAATCTGCCCGTTAACTTTATAGGCAAATACTGGTTTAATAGGTGAACCCTAAGGTTTAGAAAAGAAAGTGATGAGCATTAGGTACTGGTGGTATATATTTCTGATAGATACTACTCCTATTTTTGTTTCTTGTTCTACCTATGAGACACTATTTTGACTTCAGTATTTTCACTTTCTACATATTCTGTTCATTAAGGACTAATCTGACTGAAATTCGTACTAACAGACATTTGAAATGCAGATGATATATTTCATAATGGTATGCTAAAGGCAAAAAAATAAATAAGTATTGAGAAAATATCACCTTCACTGTAACATGGCTTAGTCTTCTCCTCTCTTTGGAAAAAAAAACCCAAAAACAAACACCCAGAGCTCCGGTTTCGTATGTACAATACAATAGTTTCTTCACTGTCAATATGCTGATTTGTGATACCTATGGTTCTGCTCACACATTGTTAGGCAAAATGAAATGTTTTAATGAGATGCAAGCTACAAAGGAAAATTGAAGTGGTGAGAATTATGCACAGAGAAGGAAGAACATGCCTCAAGAAAGTGTCAGTGCACCACATGCAAATGTTATTTACCTTTGGGGCATACAGACGGTTATAACCATATTAACGCTCTCTGTGATCCTAACAGCACTTCTGTACTTTTGAATATAAATTAATTTGACATAGATAATCATGTCCTAGGAGAGGGTTATAATCACCTCTCTTTCTAAAAGCTTGCAAAATCCTCCTAATATTTTACAGAAGTCTAATGGTGACTTGTGATTCTGTCTAGGCACATTTTCTTGTCAGAATGTTATCCACATTTCTCTAAAATTTGTGCAATAACCACACTGTTTCTGACTCCCCAGGGCAGTGGATAGTGGAATAACTCAGTAATGCTGCACAAGAAAATATGAAAATTAAGTTGGGGGAAAGTACTCTGCACAGAATTTTTTTCTAGGTGAGAAACATGACAGGGAAGAAAGCTCATCTCTCTGCTAGGCTTAAGAATGTATCATATGGCAGGTTCCCTTTCAGGGTTGCACAGTTAATCCACAACCCAGATAATCCCCTGCTGGTAATTGAGAGCTGATTATATGTAGTAACCTTCTACTCTACTACCAGTACTGCCAATGCTCTTTCCTGAATCCTGAAATGTAGTTTTCCTGCTCTTGAGAAAGTCATGAGCACATAAAGATCTCAGATCAGTTAGATAAATGGTGATGATTAAATCTGCAAAAAATGCGAATACACTGTCCAGGGATAGCA
Organism: Petroica traversi; assembly: GCA_025920805.1. Lineage (NCBI taxonomy): Eukaryota > Metazoa > Chordata > Aves > Passeriformes > Petroicidae > Petroica > Petroica traversi. The sequence continues at coordinate 3,789,735 of JAHLSL010000067.1, forward strand.
AAGGTTTGAATGAATAGTAGACTCTGTATTCCCTGTGTTCACAGAGAAAGAAAGAAAAAAAAAGATATTTTCAAAAACGGGGCTCTCAAAAACTAGTCTGTTGTGGCATCAGATTATACTTTAATAGAGAGAACAACATTTCTATACTCTAACTGTAGGTAAAATACATCAGACACATTTTTTTGGTGAATAAATTCTTACTGATATGAATAGGAAAAGCGTGAATATAAAAAATATAAAAGAATGTATATACAGTTTGAACCCCTTCATTATATTTTTTTTAATAATATGTTAGGGCAAAAAAATCAAAGTGGCAATTGTATTAGATAGAGCTCAAAGAAATCCCCATAATTCTTCTTTAAATATTTTCTGTAGAACTCTGAAAGTGGAGAAGGGGGTTCTTGTTATGCAGTCTTTTTTTATGATTGAATTTTTTTGCACAGATACAGCAGTTATAATGAAATCTCCCCCCTTGACTTTGAAAAATTAGGATACATTCCAAAAATATTAAATGTAGCCTAAACTTCAGCATGGGAGTTGCAGTCCAAGATTAGCTGCTTATTCATACAGCTCTTTATTTTCACAGTAATTTTCTTTTTTCCATTTGAATGACTCACTTCTGTTAATTTACTTTCCAGGTGTTTTACGCTTTTCTTCTATGGCACTTTAAATTTTCCTTCCATCAAGAGATTACCTGAGTTACATGAATCATCTGTGAGTCTGGGGTGCGAAGCTGCATCGGAACAAATTTAGTCTGATTTGAAATACAGATAGAAAGGGGAGAGTTCAGTGGAGGATGCTCTTCATTGCTGGGCTGCTCTCATGCCCTGTTGCACCTTCCATGTTACAGAGCATCAGTGCCCCAGCTAAAGGCTGTGCAGGTCTGACCACCTGAACTGTTAGGGTGTTAAAGGAGTTAAAGGTTAAGGAGTTGAAATTCTCTCCCTGATGGCAGCCTCCATGCATTTGTTCCCTCAAGGGGAAGCTGTGTTATCCCAACTTCCTTGAGCACTGCTTGTCTTGTGGGTGCAGTGTAGTAATATCCTCATGTCCCACAATATCCTCCCCTTATAGAGCTATACCACTTTGTTTTTCATGTCTCACAGTCCTGCAGACTGTCTTCCTAGCTCACATAGCCAAGTTCTGAGAGAAAAGGCAGTAAAATTTAGTTTTTTATGTGATAATGCAGTTGGAGAAGCAAGTAGAACAGGAAAGAAGTATTTTGGTATGTGGTTTTTGAGAACCAGAAGCTTCCCATAGAAGTGTTATCCATCTCACCTTCCTTCTCAGCAGTGCTAAGAATGTTCTGGCAATATTTTAATTGTTGGAAAAATACAGTTCTGTTGAAATCAAACTGTTTCACAGGAATATCTCCTTTTTTAAAAAAGTTACTCAAGAAAAATACAAAATATATTTGAAGCCTAAGCCTGTATTTGTGTGAGATTTTAATGTCAAACCCAAACTGACAGCATGAAAACAAATGTGTGACCATGCCAGAAACAAATGTGTTCAGCATTCATTTCAAAATAAGTCTGATTATCTTGGCTTGAAATTAATTTTTATATATGCCTAATGTGGTGGATAGGAATTTTGCCTGAGAACGTACAAGAACATGCTCCCAAATTATATGAATTATTTAAAGTAAAAAATCCTTAATTTACTATCCATACATATGCCCATTTTTGCAAAAAACCTGTGCATGTACTGGAACATATTCAAAATATCTGTAAAAACAGTGAAAGGGACATGTGAGTGACAAATGTTAATGTGATGCTGCACAGGGCTGCAGAACTTATGGCTCACACCATTTGTTACTAATGATGCTCTGTGCCTTTCCACAGGTTTATCACTAACCCAATCACCACAAAATGTTTCTGGTTTTCCACTGAACTGCATTTTCAAAAGAGTGCTTCTCAAAAAAGTTCTATAAGATTTATCCAAAAGAGTTCTATAAGATTTATCCAGTATTTTCTTCCAGTTGAGGAGAGCTTGAATATCACAGGTACAAACCAAAATTAATTAGGAAAGACAGAGATGGTTAAATTGTAGAAAACAGACTCATAGCTGATTGCTGAAACCCATATTTCAGAAAGATACTGGAGGACTTTAGTCAGTGTTTAGGAAAAGGTACCTGGTACCTAAAATGCATTAGCAAGCAGTTGACTTCATGACTAGAAAGGGAAGGCAATTAGGTTTCTGATGAGAATTTCACATGATTTAGCAAAAGGTATTCTAACTAAGTGATAAATTGAGGTTAGCACTAAATACATTAGTAAACTTTCATACATTCAAAACTGCGTGAGTCTGTGAGCCCTGTGAAGCATGATATAGCCAACATACTCAATACATGCAGCCCTTAAATTAAGCATAGGAGCCAAGGGAGATATTCTGGTCCCAAAAACTGATGTTTAGGAGATTGAGGGGGTTGGATTGCCTGGTGACTATTCAGGGCAGTTTCCCTTGCTGAATGCTCCAACTCCAGCTCTCACAAACTGGGCCTAATGCTGCTTAGTGCTTTGCAATCCCAAGCTGAAGAACAATATAGTGATATGACAAAGCTGATCTCCTTCCTTAAGTTCACATGTAACTAACATATTTGATAAATGTGATTTGAAAAACATCATAAATAGTTGATAAATTATATTTTGAGCTCTTTTAGGATTTCACAGTCATTAATTTAAAAATACTCATTGAGAAGACCTAATGAAAAATATTTTCATAATCTTTGTTTTTATTTGCTATGATGAACACCTACCAAATAATACAGCCTTCCATCTTGCAACACATCATTTTGAGGGGGAAAGGTCTCCATTTCAAAGTGACAGAAAGGAGCCAAAATAAGGTCTTTTATTGAGATAGATAAATAAGAGTCTATAGCCTTTGCCATGCATTTTGTGGTTCAGTTGCAACAATCCCTGAACACTGTGGCAGATTGTTCCAGCATGTTCAACTGCACTGTGCAACTAGAGCATAGATTTTTAAAGTGTTTCACCATCATTTAACAGGAGTAAAGTTCCATAATCAGATTTCCAAAACCAGCACTCTCTGCTGATTCCAAGATGCACTTAATACTGGCATTGTGGCTAAGAAAAACTTAATAGCTAAAAGTATCTTACAAGCTAGCATGCCATGTGAGACTTCCACTTTTCTAGAAGAATACTTTTCTACACTTGAGTAGAAGGTTGCATAATTAGCTTAGGTGGTTCAACATGACATTAAAGGAGAAGGTGGGCGAGATTATCTTCTGAAAGCTTGGATGAGAGGATGGAAATGTGCTTCATAATAATGAATATCAGCACTGCAGTGTTACCTCAGGTCGCTGCTGACACATATGAACACATCAACCAGTTTTCTTAAGGTGTGAACCCTAAATTTATACTAAAGTTACTTTACACGTACTGTGTTCACCTGTGCATTTCACTGGGGTTTCTGCAAACATATGCCATGTACTCTGAGAAGGATAGTGACCCACATTTTAAAAAAGTTTTTTACATTTCCTTTGCCAGTAAAATTCTCGAATAGGTTCTGTGTTCCTCTGGGCATGCAGGGTTTAACTGCAGGAAGGTGCTGCACTGTTCAGCCAGATCAGCCCACGTTCTGACTGCACCAGATTACATCAAATGAAGTCTCCTATGGAACTGGCTAACTTGAGGTTAAGTGACTGTAATGCAAATCATAGTTTATGGCTAGGCAGAGCCACACCAAAATAAGGATATGGATTTACTTTGAAATTAAAACATATTCTAAATTCTTGCATTAATAGGATTTTCTCTTGAGAAAAATTAGCCATGCTGACTCCAAATGATTCAGTGGTGTACAGACTATCTGTGACATGAAATTCTGTGTTCATGACTGTTCACTACAGCACTGAAGATACTGGCAATGGGCAAATACAATTTTTAGGATAAAATTAGGCTTGCAAAATCACTTCACCTACATTTATGGTATGTTATTTAAAAAATCAGAAGCCCAAGGGACAAAAAAAGGCCTAGTTTTTCCTTGCAGTCTGTAGGGCTTGTTGTTTCTTTACTGATTAAAAAGCTTCAAAATTTAAAATATTTAAATGTTTATATTAATAAATTATTTCATGTACTAATTAAATATATTATAGCAATATAAAATTTTACTAAATACGATCTGAGAAATATCATGTCATATCTTGACTTTCAACCTATGTTGTTTTTTCTCTGAGACAGCTTTAGGATAAAGGTAAGGTACTTTTTAGTATAAAATACATCAGTACTTATGTTTTCATTATTAAAGACTTTTAAACAACCGGGATAGCTGTCACATGTTTTTTCACACTGTTATTCATTTTGTTCAAATTTACAAACCTAAGTTTTATGGAAATAAAATATATGTAAATCAGTATTCTAGATTCACACAAAGAACATACTCACTTCCCTATATATATTTCAAACACAAATCACAATCACATCAAAAGCAGAAATTATTAGTTCCTGCTTGCCAGCCAGTGATCTGCCTTTGGCTCTTGCCTGTGTATTCCTCCTCCAAGAAATCACAAGGTAGAAGCTTCTCTTCTTCATGTGCCTTGTCCACCTCAGTCATGTTATTTGACATCTAACCATTAACTTTAGGGTATTAACCAAGCCTGACTACCTGTGTTAAACCAGATTTACTTTAGTTCTGGAGTAATTTCTAATCTAAGTTGGAATCATTATTACAATAATCAGGAATGTGCGTAGGCACATTTTGAAGATTTTTAGCACACAAATCTGTGATTTTTACAATCAGGCACAGCATCTATAATATGTCTTCAAAAATGTGAAAGTTACTTTCTCCTTGCCATTTTTTTTTTGACCTGATGGCACAAATTTGTATGTTTAGCTGTAACTGCTTGAGTACATTCCACAGATGTTTGCTGATGGGGAGCGTCTCCTATGGCAAGCATCTGATTGTAAATGTGAACAGCCTGAAACACAAGAATTCCTGACAGATAATGGCTTTTATGTCACGTAGATTTGAAGGTTAGTTTGCAAACTCTTCTAGAAGCTTCAGTACTGCAGATTTTTCCATACCCAGCCCCTTTTAGAATAAAGGGCCCCAAATAGCTCGGCTGAATTCCTTTCTCAATGAACCTACAAGGAAACTTTCAGAGCAATGGAATTAAAAGATTAAACCACAAGCCACTCGTACTAAGTCTTTAAATTACTTAAGAAGCATAGAGTTTACATAGTAACTGAGTCTGGAGACTCACTTGCTTTTGGAGAATTCTGAGACTTTGGGGCTTTTTTCCTGCCTGGTCTGAGTACTTTGCTGCTGTGTGGCTGTTCACATCTGGTTACGTCACAAAAGAACAGGTCAAGAGATAAGATTGCAATTAAGTAGCCTTGATTTGTTTGGGGAGGGGGGTGTTTAACTGCTTCTTAATTAGAAAGAAAATCCCCTTTATTGTTAACCCATAGTGTAAGAATTGGAAACAGCAGTATCACATGATCACAGTATTCTCACTCACATAACTGCCTGTTGTCTTTTATACATTTCAGACCTGGAACACTACACATGACAGTTGTAAGAGACAGAGGGATTTGGTACCACATGCATTTAAATGTCTGCAACAGGATGGTTTTGAGAGTTTACATATTAAATATTGACAAGACTGAATTTTTACCATTAACTTCTGTTTGTGGCTTTACACCCATTATTTCTGTGACCTAGGGCAGGGAAAAAATAACTGTATCGAAACACTGCAGGAGATAAGTATTTTTCCCTATAGAACTACTAATATAATCTACAGGCAGATTAGTGGTTTGGCACATGTATGAGGACCTGAGTCATATTATTCTGTGGATGCCTTTCAGTTTGCCTTCAGAGTGTAAACTCTTCAGATTTTAAATTTTGGTTCTATAAGCTGTGCCTTATAGGCTTGGTCTCCTCTTTCTATTCAGTTGATATGAGCTAATGTTTCCAGCAAGGACTGTGGGATTCCCCTTCTCCAATCAGGAATAGGAAGGGAGCTGGGATAATACATTTTGCCAGTGAAACAAATAAAAGGAGGAACAGTTACCAGTGGTGGTACCTTGCAGTTCTAATGATTAGCTTTAGGCAAGTTTAGTGCTTCTAGAAGATCTGGATGGGTAATAGTAATGATGCAGTCATCTAAGCTGTTCCCATGGCTGGTGTTTGTGGACAGTGCTGATCAGGAATCCCTGTGGAGCAGGTAGAAATGGTCCCAGGATTGATATGGAGTCCACATTTGGTCTGCTTCCAACAAAGCACAAGATCAGCATGTGCCAGAGCAGGCACTGTGAATTTTGTACAAATATACTTTTGCCATTTACACCTAGATGACAATAAGTTTTCACACCTGGTTGTGTTGCTGAAAATTAAGCTGGTCAGAACCTAGAACAGGATGAGAATGAGTTGAGTGCACACTCAAGGGACGTAATTGGTTTCCAGAGAAACTCAAGAAAAAGTGGGGCTTTTAGGGGAATTTTTTTTTGCTTTATAGATGAGCTCATTATAGCATATAATCAGCTCTCCCAGTAATTGAGTGCCTTTTGTTTCCACAAGCAGGATTGTGGGGATTTTTTTTGCCTCAAGTGATGATTTAATAATTGAGTTGTATCAGATGTACAAAATATTGCCTGCTTACTGCTCAGTAAAATTTGAGGTGAAAATTTTACAAATGCCTTATATTTAAATGGGATGCTGGCAAATTAACATAAAAATTGAGTGAAACTTCATAAATACAAACACCAATGAATTTAGATACTGTGGGATTTCCTAGAGAGAGCTTTCCTTTTTCAACTGTTTTGTAAAACCTTACTTTTATCCTGTTTGGTTCTTACTTGGGCATTTTTGAGGTGTCAGTAGGAAATAGCTGGCTATAGACAAATCTGCTACTTGACTGCAGCTCATTGAACAGCATCTTGAAGTAACACTTGCTTTCAAGAGGAAAAAGGTCACATTTCACCAGAATTCAGCAACAGGAACAGAGACTGAAGAAAGCAACACTGTCTGTAGAGGACTAAGCAATAAGTAGAAACACTTTGTCCTCCCCCTAATTGTACCAAAACATAATTGGAATTAGAGGTGTTTATTAAATTCCTTTCTGAAGCAGAAGATTTAGCATTTTCTACTCTTGCAACATTATCTGTCCAACTACCTTATATTAACAGACTGGTCTTACAGAGAAGGTACAATTTCTTTACAGTAATAATTCAAGTATTTCAAATAAAAGAAGGACAGAAACAAGAGTTTAAAGTTACCAGTGGAGAATTTTTCACTTCAAGGCAAAAAACCTCGCATGAAGTGCCCTGAATCTTATGCCTTAAAGCAAGTAGACACCCAAAGGTTTTCTGTACAGCAATGACAGAGGATTTCTTGTTATGTAGCATGTCAACACAAAGTAGCTGTAAAACCTGTTAAATCCAGAATTAATCTTCAATAGTGTCAGTAGTATTCGGATGTGAAAAATAGGCCATGTGGTTCCAAGTGCTTATCAGAGCCATTTGAAGAGCAAAGTGGTCTTCACAGATTTTGAGCTGTGGAAGGAATGTGAGGTAACTGCCAGGTAAATGTAATGCAAGATTACTGAACTGCAAGAACACAGGGACAGGGTACCCAAGCAACAGTTGTATTGATAAGGACTAAGGAGTTATTTTGGATTATTGAACAGCATCATTTGAGTTTGAAAAAGGCAAACATTTTGCTGGGATGTGAAAACAGAATCCTGTCCTTCAAGATGTGGAGAGTTCTGCTCTGGTCAGCAGAAGCTGAAGAAACTAATGCTGAAAGCATTAGCAGAAAAGCTGTGGCTGACATAATGTATCCAGCTGTAGATAGCATGCTTGTAGAAAGGTGGTGACCAGTCAGTGTCAAGAGGAGATCAATGGGGTTCTCAGGTCTTAGAAACATGACTTAAAAGGCAAACCAGAAAAACCTAAAGTTATTTGTCCAGAGAAGAGAAAAGAGATCTGGTAACAGTGTAAGTAATACACCATTGCTATGAAGGAGAGTTAGAATCTATTCCCACATTTGTGAAGGGCAGTACAAGAAGTTGTGATCTTCAGATTATTTGATAGCATTCAGTTACTTATTTTATAATAAAGATAATTAAGGTCAGGATGAGAAAGCTTGGCAATATAATAAAATCTCCTTTATTAGCAGTTAGACAATGATCTGTCAGAAATTATGTAAGTATAATTCATTCTGTCTTTGGGCAGTGCAGTATCTTTGATGATCTCACATCTTACTCAGCCCTTGAATTCTTTGAGGTTCTGAGGTTCTGACTATCTGATAATATTCACTATTTGGGGAATATTAACAAGCACTGAAGTGTAACTGGTGTAAACTGTCAGGCAAGCAAAAACAGATACCATGAGAGTAGTATGTGATTTGTCTCATCTTCTGGCTTTAATAAGAAGTCATGGAAGTAATGATGGGAGGAATGAATTTCCATGTGTAATGCTCAAATCATACCAGAACTAGCATATCTGTTATCTCTTACTGCACTCAGATTTTTCAAACAGAATAAAAATTCTATAATTAATCATTATACACAACGGAAAATAATCTGATACCTTGAATGGATTTTAATAGCATGCCTTAAATGTATTAAGGATGCAGACTTCTGAGTTGCAAATATAAAATGCTTTTGTCTACAAAACCTTTTTCCTGAGAATACAATCTTGTAGCATTAATTCTGCAATGGAATTACCTGAAAAACAAAATATGACATAATGATATTACCTTGAATTTTTATTAATTTATATACATAGCTATTCAGAAAAAACAGTCAATACATAATCTATCATGAAATTCAGCAGTTTTGCTTAATACAAAAGTTTATATCCTTCATCAAATAACACTGATGTGCTTTGTATGCTTGGAAAAGCCTTCTGATCTGTGCCTGCCATTATCAAACATAAAGATTGCATCTTTGATTTTGCTAGCATTAGTATTTGAAAGTATAATCAACACAGAAATGCTCAGGTTTGACAAGTGGTATGAGATTTCAGTAAGCATTTCTTCTCTCAAAGAGATATTGGAAAGAGATAATATTAAGGGAAATTTTACTGCCTGGAACCCTGATCTTCAAAAAGAATATCAGGAGAGACTGAAATCAGAATGGACATTAGGGATATTCATGCAAATAAGGCTTCAGTGGAGTTTCAAAGATACAATGAAATTATGGATATATACACAAGTTCAGTAAGTGAAACACACAAACAAAATGGAAGGTTGTATAAACATAAACTTATTATTGTTAAATTAATATTAGGAGTTAGGTGTAATATTTTGGTAATACATACATGGAAAATTCTGATTTATCAAAAGTAGCATGCTTTGGGGAAACTTTCAAGGACTTTTAGCTTCTTTAGAGGGAAAATACTTTTAGGAATTTAAATTAATTTCATTCCAGCTATTTCAAAACAGAACATTCTGAAATTGTCTAGCATTGGTTTGCCTACTAGATACAATTTTAAGACAGGCACATCAAAATGGAGTCTTTAGATTAATCCAAAGTATTTTTCTGTACTTTCTTGTAATGGGATATTTATATATTTGTATTTTTGTATGCATTTATATTATGATATTTGTTTCTTTTCCATTGCAACAATTGTAAGAGTTTATTTGATATTTGCCCTTAAAAAAGAAAGTCAAGTCTCAGGTGAGTGTTTTAGAGTATTTTTCCTAAATGGCATTAAAAATAAGTCCTATATTTAGTGATTAAATTTAACTACTTATTCTAAAACTAAATAAAACAATTAGTATGAATTATGAAACAACTTTATTTTATCTCTAATCTTACAATTTCTAAGGATGCAATATAAACTGGAAACAAACAGAATGTGAGTTCAAGAAGCACGTGCATATTTATAAGTCAAATGTGAAAATAGCTTTGACTACATACTTTTCCCATAGCTTAGAAAATCATTAGGATTCTGGCAGCTGGCATTTTTCTACCTTATTGCAAAATGTACTGATGACATATATTTTTCACAGGCAGTTGAAATTACATTCAGTGACCACCTACAAATCTACTTTTAAAGATACAGGTTAGACTGAGTGCATGAGCAACCTAATCCTTATCACATGTGCTCTGAAAGTGCAGCAGCAGTTTTATTCTGGACTATGAAGAGGGTCCCCCTCTGCAGAGACAGAGGGATGCAGAGAGTACCATAAAGGTGAGAAAAAAAGAGAAAATCTTAAGTACTCTCATGTATTTCAGTTGTGGCAAATACCATGGAATAAAAATTTCAGTTCATGAGCCTCAACTTTTTTCTACTCTCACTTCCTCTTTAGTGACTGTTTTCAAAACATTCCAAAATCCATTTTAATTCTGCTTTCCAGTACTGCAGATGTACAATTTGGATAGGAAGCATACTGGGAGTGTAAAGCATCCTGCACCACTTGCTAGCTCTATAGAGTTGAGCTGCACATCCGTATGTCAATAAAAATGTGGAACGGGATGCTGATGCCACCAAGAACAATTCTGGTATTGACACTGAAAGTTAAATAACAGTTTAATAAGAACTGAAGTTGCCCGGAAGATTCCTGCACCTCTCAACCCTAGAGTTCAACAAAACTATCATTTTTTAACAATGTGTTTTGAATATCTCAGTCTTGGTTCTTACTTCTTGGATACAAATTCTTGGATCAATCTATGATCTATCATCATATTTGTTTTTAGGTGGTACACCCCATCCAAAAACAGCTGGTCTCACCACATGGACTGCAGCACCACATGGATGCTACATATACAGCCTGCCTTATATGTCTGAAATTTTACAAAGAGGATACCATATTTGTGACTTTACACATGTTAGTTTTTCTAATATTTAAACAGAGCAGTAATTAGCAGTTCAATTGTTTTTTGTTTTTACCTTAAATCTGTACCTCCTATCTTTCAGAGCTCTGAGCTTGGCTAAACAGGATGTTCCCAAAGCATAATAGTGGAGAATTTGTTTTATCTCAACATATTACTTATCAAGGTATTTACTGAAGCAGAAGGAAGTGTTCCTCCTTCTTTGATATGTAGAGTGACTGTGTGTGGCAAGAGGAAATTGATTTTCCTCTCTGTAGCATTTTAGTTACTACAAGAAATGCAAATTAATTCCTCTGGAGTGAAACTAAACTGCAAAGTGCACAACAGGAACACATCTAATACACCACAGCTGCAAAAGGACATTCAGATAGTCCAAAAGAAAAAAAAAAAAAAAAAGGAAAAAGAAAAGAAAACAAAGGATAATAAGGAAAATACGTAATGGAAACTTCAGATCTCCTCAGTCCCAACTATTTGAGTCTTCACTGTTTGACCACAGTATTTGCTGTTCTAAACATACTCAGAGAAAATCTACTTCCTAAGTAAGTGATGGTCCCCTGAGCTGAGGTTTTGAGGTTTGAGGTATGATTTAAAACTGCAGCCAGTATAAGGAAATTATTGTTGAAGGCAAATAGAGTTTTAAAAGATTGACCCAAATCTCATTAAAGCTGCTGGATGATTCAATCAATTTTATGGAGTTTTGCACTAGATCTAGAAACTCCAAATCTTGCTGCCTGCTGTTTGCTGATAGCATTCAATAATTTTAGAAAAACAGAAAGAACCCAGTAGAGCAACTTCTCTGCATGAATCAGTGATGTGAGCAGAGAATGTGATCATAACTCTTACTCACACATTGTTTTATTTAACAGGATATGAGTGAAGATTAATATATATTCCCTCATACAGGGGAATATGTAGCTTGAAAACCTCTGAAAAAGTAAAGTAATTCTCAAGAATTCCCAGACGACCCATTAGACATGACTGATCTTGAGTTTAAAAATTACTACTAAGATAAAGCCAATTATTTTGGAATAAGTATCTGATATACTAAATATTTACTTATTAAGATACTTCCTTTTTCACAATTTAGCAGAACCCTATGATAAGATTTCATAAACTGTAAGTGAAACAAATAAAAATGTGAATATGCTTTGTGAAATGTAAGACATATTGAATAAAGTATCTTTGGTTTTCATTCTATATAAAAATATTTTGAAATTTGTGTGTATCTCAAGCTGTTAGATAGCATTAGAATATTCGATCACTTATAGTATATTTGAAAATAAATTAGATGCTTTTATATTAAAGTGTCTTCATAACATATTCTCTAGTAGCCACCATTTAGACAAGTTTCTGAGAAGGAGATGTAAAAAGAGTAAAAACCCCTAATTATAGCCATTTACCTTTTTTCATCTTATTTAGGAAGAGCAGGACTTTCCAGAATTTTACCGAGTTAATCCAGACAATTACCCCAAACTCCGACTTTGCATTCTTATTGCTGGGGAGGCAGGCACTTTTGTCTGCTTGGGTTTTTAGGCAAACAATGAAATTCCAGTCTTTCCTGAATTAAGAAGGCAAGTGAACAGCAGACATAACTGAAGAACTCATCCTGTTGTCTGCTCTCAAGAAGTCTCAACAGAGACTCTCTTCTGTCTTCAGAAATAGGAATCCTGAAGCCAAATGAATACTCTTCGTTTTTTACCCACCTTTTAACATCCCTCATTTTCCTCTTGTAGTGTACCTTCATCTTGGTCCTTAACTAAAGAGCATCCACTTAAACAGCTCTGCTTCATGATCCCTCTCACAGAGAGCCCTGCTGTCTGCAGGGATTTAGCTTGGATTTTGCTTACTCCCCTGCCTATCCTCCCAGTCCCAGTTCAAGAGCAGAATTAAATTTCCATCGTATTTTGAGTGCCTCTAAAGTGGCATTTCCAACAGCTGGAACTTATAGAGTTTGATGGGTAACAATCTTGCTTTCATCTTCTGCTGAGCTCAAAGCCTTCTCGTGGGAGAGCACTGGTGAAATCTCTCCAGAGCACTAAGTTCCATGATCAATTACCCTAAGTCAGCAATCCATCCATGTCAGTTCTATCATTTCAAGCTTTTTGTAGACTCCTCTAAGTATTGTTACATTGATTAACCTTTAACTATGCATTAAATATTGTCATTTTAATCTTGGGCCAGGAACTTCAAAAAAATGAGGTTGCTGCCAAAGTTTATCTATGAAGTGTGTGTGTAGCAGACAGTGCTCTTGGTGATAATGAGGTCACACGTAGTTGGTCATTTAGAACAACCATATGCTTTTTGGTTCAGTGCCAAGCTCCTAAGTATCCTAGTTATTCCTACAGTGCTATTTCTCTATTTTCAAATTGTACAGGCTCACCCTTTTTAACTTCTCTCCTTCTCCAACAACTGGCAGAAGCGCCATGGAACAGGGCATTACTTATAATCAATTAAAAACTGTACCTGCATCTTCTTTTCCTTTTCCCCATACACTGCTGGATTTCACAATTCTCACTTGCACTGATTGTGCCTCTGCAGTCAATAGATACAATATATTGCTCAAGAAAGGACCTAATATTAGACTTAGGCTAATATTTCCCTCAGATTTCTAGGGTATTTTATAGTTATTCATATTATCATGGAGTAGTAAATAATTACATTTAAGATAATTTATCATTTGGGTCTGAAACCTGGTTTCAGTTAATTCAGTGGTAGAAGTTCCACTGCTTTCAGTGAGATACTGATGAGGACTTATGTGACATAAGGGCTTGAATTTGTGGTTTCTTGAAATTTGCATGTATTTTTGTTCTTTCCAGTAAGGCAATATATTCCTCCTTTTTTTTGTTGCTGTTGGCACATCTTGGAAGTAAAGAAATGGAACACAGTGATTTATTTTCATCCAAATCATCACTGTACCTATTTAACAATAATCTGTTACCTTTTCTAAGAAATGGTTGCAAAATGCTACATTACACAGCAGACTCTGAATATAGGAAGGCAGAAAATGTTTTGCTTTACAGGAATACTAATGCATTCCAAGGTCTCAGTGATCTGTACAAATTACATTTAACTATCTGTGTGTATAAAGGAGAGCTCTCTTACAAAATTCACAAGGAGTTAATTATTCTAAAGTATTTCCAGCAAAACTTTTGTCATATAAAGATATTTCATGTATGGAATGAAATGTAACGTTTCAGTAATGTTGAATTACATAAAAGTTTAAATACATTTTTTAAAAAGTGTTTAAGACACACTGAAAGCATAAGCATCAGCAGCTTGCAGAAAACATGACAGAATGTTCAGCTTACTGAATTAAAGGTCCTAATTTCACCCAGCTTGATTAGATGGGTAATGTCCTCATGTTTGCTGTAATTAATGGACAAGTAACTTTGTTTCAGTGCAGATCCACGGCAAATATTCATTTAAGTGCTTGAATTGCCCAGTGGAAGAATCTCTTTCTCTTAACTCTAAAGAAATTGTGTGCATCAAGTTTGGTTAAAAACACTCTCTTTTGTTTCCTTAAGGGTTCAGATCCCTGGAAGTAAAACTTCAATTTTATAACCACTGAAAGTGTGTTTGCAAGTTTTTCCTTGCTGGTTGTTTTTAAACAGGAATGCAGCTTTACCAGAGGATGCCGAGAACTATTTCAGAACAAGTGAGCTTATTTAACATATACACTTATTTTATGAATCTTCGTTTGAAGTAATCATATGTTGTTACCAATGTCATTGGCAAGACAACTACTGGTGCTATCAGCTGGCAGGAATTCTAGAAGGAGTCTTTATGGAAGCAGAATTCATATGTTGAAAATGACTTATTCTTTTTCTGCTTCTTCATTGTTGTTGCTACTAATTCCCACTTTTCCCATGAAGACAGAGTAGCAGGATGATTCTGCCTTCTCGTCACATCATTACAATTTTTTGCTACTAAATCCTCCTTAGTGCTTCTTTATTTTTGTGATGTAGTGATTAATGTAAGGAGGAGTCTATTTATCTTTTGATTCTTTTATAAGACTTCCTCTTGGAGAAGAGAGAGGGAAGGTATGATGATAAGGGAAGGAAAGCAGACAGCAAAATGAAGAAAAATTCTCTCAGAACCCACTTTGGTATCTAGTGGTGTGAGGGTGGCTGTGAAGCAGAACACAGCACACTGGCACTTCAGATGTCATGCCAAAAGTTACATTAAGTTACAGCATTACTGACTGAAAACACATCTGCTTTATTTCTGTGCAGCGGGACAAATGATTCTGTCTCCTCTCTTAGCTCCCTCTGATGGGGCTGCTTCAGTTCATGGATCTCAGATGTGACAATATCACTAGTTATTTTTATCTCTACTTTGTATTTCTAAAAGTCATGTCAGACAAAGCATAGTATTCAAAATATGTGTAAAATATGTGCACTGAGTTCTACTAATAGGGAAACCTTGTAACTGTAAATAACGGCATGGGAAAATGATCAAAGCTTTAGTAGATTTTCAATAAATAACTTGAAGTTATAAGTAGGAAATGCAGCAGATATCTGAGCTGTGATGAGAAACACAGCTGCAGAGAGTCAGAAATCTGATTGTATTATCATAAAATTGCTAAATATTAAAGAAGAATATAGATATGTTCTCTTCCTATCTGCCTTTTTTTCGTTAAGCATTTTGATTTGTCTCACAAGAAGAAAAATAGACTATTTTGGAAGAATGCTAAACTACAACTTAAAAGAAAATAAAGAAAAGAGCCAAGTGCCCTGCTATTGGGTTCTTCTACTCTGTTCTGACTCTAGGACTGGGAGACTTCTTTTTCCTTCAAAATTGCTTTTGTTCTTTGCTACAGACTTTGTACTTTGGTTTTATTCCTGCATGGAGCTGTCTCCTTCAGTCAAAAAACCTATCAAAATTTCTTGCCTGTGGTTATCCTATGAATTATGTGACAATATTGGAGGGAAAAATGAATCAAAACCTGTACAAACTCTTCTCTTTTTTTTTTTTTTTTTTAAGAATATCCACTTACTTCTGGCTTAGAAAACCCTGTGCCCGAGGCATCACCATGGCATGTCTCATGTCTGACAGCAAAAAGTGATAGTTTTGTGATTTGTTAGATCAGATTCAGAAAAAGATAGTGAAATTTCTTGAAGACAGCTTCTCTTTACACAGAGCCTGTATCTCTCAGATTTAACTGGTTTACTAAATGAATATCCACAGATATTAAACTGGTGATTATGAAAGGAGTGACCAGCTGGCTTATTGTGGGTGGACATATCCAGGTTGGCTGTGCAAGTGAAGGCTCAAATGGGCCAGATGTTTTCCATCATGGCACACTCTCAAACTGCTGCTCTTATGCCCGAACAAACCCACACATCAAGCAGTAATCATGCCTTGATTTCTGTTCTAATGCACATTGCAGCATGAAATAAGTTACATTCCATCTTGTTGACACAGCGTGATTCAGCTGCTGGTGTGGCAAGTTGTTTCTTTGCTGAAGCTGAGCTAAGAAATGCCTGGCTTTGTTAGACAGATTGTCTTATTACTGTTTTCTTGGCAGTTCCTCACAATGGCACTTGTATGGCACCATGAGAAAGTGAAAATCCAGAGCACTGAAAGTACATTAACAAAAAAATCACAAACATAGATACACTTCCAGAAAGTTATTTTGGGACAGAATTCAGGGACAATGGCATCTGTTCAGTAACAAAAAGAGGGTTAACTTCATGTGACTAAATTCAACTTCCCCAGTACGAGAAGAAACAGAAGAACTGCCATAGCGCAGTTACACTCCCTGGACAGTGAAAAAAGGACACTCTACATAACTCCTCAAGCATAACTCCTTATCCGTGTTTTTACCAATATGTACTTTCTAGTCTAACTTCGGTTAGCTGACTTGGCCTTCTTAATAGCTGTAGCTTAAACTGGTGGGAGCAATCTACCCACCTGGCTAGTTTGGCTACCTTTCTTTTTCTGCTTTTGACCACAAAATTCAGTATTTCTTTCTGTATATCAACTCAGCTTCAAGAGAAGGGCCACAGAATACTCTGTATTTGTTAAACATACATAGCCTAAGAGTTTAGGCACTTCCAGAAGATATATACTATAATTTGAGCCTCCTCGGGCTAAAGAAGCACTATTTGGCCAAATTCTCTAGCTGTTCCCTACACTACGATGTAAAAAATGTCTCCTTTCTGCTTCTCCTTTTTGAGTAAGTGGGTGGGAGTTTTTGTGCAAAGTGCAATATGCCCTGTATATTAGGAGTCTAAAGTCCTGTTAGGTTGGGTTGTTGAGGAATTTGAATCTAGAACTTAGGCATAGGAATGCTTTATGTGTCCCAAAGACAGCAGAGATGAACATCAAAATTCATCCCCTTTAGCCAAATTATGGGCAAGTTTTGCAACTTGCAGAATGTATTAGCAGAATTTTAAAAATATTGACAGGAAACACAGTAGGTTTTTTCCCTGTATTCTTGTAGTTATTTTGGGTTTTTATGAATTGGTCACTTGGTGTTAGCTTTTATCTGTATTGTCATGATTTAAATTTATTCATGAGTAAAAGCATTTGGGGTAACCATTTTACCTGTTTTGGATTCATTAATTTCTGCTGCACCACTGCAGTTTTATCAAAGGTAATGGCAAGGTGGATGTAAAGACCTTTTACACTTGGGTATCAGTTGTCTTCTACAAGTTCATATAATGATCAGAGAGAGGTTCAAAATCTCGGAGTCCTGTAAACAATATGCACTACAAGTCACTGTTTCCTAGACCACACAAGACAGATGCAGAATAACTCAAACATGAAGGGGAAATTTATCAGTATTTGTTTTCTTCTCTTGCTGATAGTTAGAACCAAGTCTTTACAATGGTAGCATTCTTAGAAAGCAGGCATCCCTGTGAGGACTGGGGGTTTTTTACTGTAATGACAAAATGTATCGTTAATAGGGATAGAAAGTTACTGATAGTTCTATTGGAGTAATTGGAAGCATGCTCTGGCACCTGAGACTCCTGGCTTTATTTGTACCTGGGAAATGGTGTCCATTTTCTGTTTGCAGAGTCCTCCTTTCATTCTTTGTGGTATGAGGGTAAGAAAATTTCAGTGAGGATAGCAGTAAGTGAAGGTCTAGTACAGCCCATCCATGTATAAAATAAAAAAGTAAGGAAAGCAGAGCTTGCTTCAGAGACAGAGAGTGGGCACTATGTGGCATAAGAAGTCTGATGTTGGATCTTGTGTCTCAGAGAACTTGAGAAATCAGAGGAGATCCCAGTTCAGAGTATGGTGAAAAACTGAAAGAACCCCTTTACAGAGCCCTTAACCTCCACTGAAGCATTTCAACCCATCTGCTGTGCAATCTCCTCAATGTGCTCATCTCTCTTCAAAAGTACCTTTCCTCCCTCCTTCCCCCACCCACATTCCACCACCTGCTTCCATGTCTTCTCTTAAAGGGTGCAGAAGTCTGATGCAATTGAATCCAACTGGTGCAGAAGTTCCAGCCTGAGTAGTGTACACACATGGATCAGATTTCTGGATCACGGCCTAAGGCTGAAACTGTAGCCAAATATTTCCTGTTTTACGTGAGACCCCACAGCACGTGGCTGTGTCCTGGAACAGTGCATTAACTTGGCAAGGTTGCAAGTCATGTTTCTCTTTAAAACTAATTTCTTCTATGAAATATCCATTGAAAATGGTACTTGCTTTTGAGCGGTTGATGGATTGCAGTAGAGAGGACTGATGGTAATCCTGTTTGGCTTTGCATTCTTCATTTTACTTTGGGAATAATGTAAAAGAGACTCTACACCTTCCATTACCAGTGATTTTCAACTGGTATTTCTGTGTTGGTGAACTTTGAACAATCCAGAAATGGCTTATTCCATTTTAGTATTTACAGCAAGTGCACTACCCACACCAGGATTCAGACAAATTTCCTGAATTTGTGTAAAATAGCTCAAGAAATTTGGAGTATGAAGGACCCTGAAGGAATCCTTACTGCATTCAAGAATGGACTACATAAAAGCTGTGTAGTCGTTTCAAACTACCTTTAGATTTTGGAGATTTTTTTATCTTAGCCTGCACATTTTAATTTTTTCTATAAAATTTTTGTATGCCAAAGTGACATCTCTCTTCTGCTTGATCTGCTGTAGCCATTGAAGAAATCACTTTGCATATTATTTGGGCCATTATAACCCAGTTTTTTGTTTGTTTGTTTGTTTGTTTGTTTGTTTGTTTGTTTGTTTGTTTTGTCTATGAAACTGAGGGAAAAGAATTATGGACTTTCAAGACAGGGGAAAAATAGAATGTAGGATAACAATGAGGTAGGTCTAGTTTCTGCAGCACCCTTCTGTTATCCTTGTGCATATTCATGTTAGGCAGGTGTGGCTGCTGAAAGAGGAGCTCAGACTTTGAAGATAATGGCCACTGAAACCAATCACTCTGAAAGACTTTTCTAATCCAATGCAGCCAAATTTATACAGTGACCTAATGAGGTCAATTTAATATGAAGAGAAAGACTTATTAGAGAAACTAAGGAGATGAAAAGGAAAGACAAGCAAGCCATAGCCGTTTGCAATTTTGTAACCTTTTCCCTTAAATAACCTTACAGGAAGTTTTTCATCTAAGTGTGGTTACTTTATGGGATTACCCTCCTAAGACAAAGAAATCTGTAGCCAGCTGGCTCATCAAAAAAACCCGATGATGTAAATTTCAAGAAGCTTTCCCCAGATATCTTGCACTGGAAATATATTTGGACTTGTAAAAATCTCCCTAATTGCCTAAAATCCCACAAACAATTGGTGTTGGTTTGTCATTTGCAAAGGATCAGCTTTAAGTTGCCTTTCTATGTAAAAATCTGCGCTACTGCTACTGCCAGTCATTAGTGTTTTACTGCTCTTTGCTTTGTTACATTACCCAGTGTGTTTCAACTCCACCAATCTCAACATTTAATCAAAAAGCCTGTGTCTGCAACACTCTGAGAACTGAGGAAATACAGTCAGGAAAGACCATGTTACTTAATTTTTGAGAAGAGATTTATTGTGGATTTTTTTTTTCCAAGTGAAGCACTGAAATGAAGCAATCAACACGCAGTTATTTTGGAAATGGTTCTGACTGTGACATTACATTTATTTATAAACTAAAGTGAATTTTCTGATTTAATATTTGCTTTCATTGAAATAAAAATGATTTGAGGGGGTAAAAAGGGTTTTGGGAATGATTGAAACAGAAAGGATAAGTTAATTTAACAATATAATTTATTATCTTCTTTAAATTTGGAAAGACATATATGAAGAACAATTGGTATTTTGCACACTTCAAATTGTTAAGCAACATAAATAGGGCTAATAAAAATAACAAAACATAGTCTTGATTTTGTCAGGATTAATCCCACTGAGACTCATTACATACGTAATTCTAGTGGCTAAGAGTTTGTCCTATCATATTCTTCAAATAATTTAACTGCAGAAAAGTTGTAAACTTTGTGGGGTTAAAATTTTTCTTTATATAATCCTATGATAAAAATTAGTTTTCAAAGTAGCTCAGAAAACTTTAAACTGTTTGGCCAGAATTAAAACTGAGGACACTTGAACACTTTAAGAACATTTGCTGTTTCAGGTTTATCAGCCCAAGCTTATGAGCTGAGATAGCGTCTTCTTAGTGAAACAAACTTTCCTGATCTTTTCCCACTTGAACAAAGAGGAAAAGGAAATCCCTGGAGACTAGAAAGGAAGGCTGTGATGCAAGGATTTGTTCCTAAATTTCCCAGTCTGGCCTCTAAACAAACCGAAAGAAGATTAATTCAGGAACAACAAATACCTGCAAACTCTTTTCGAATTGAAAGCAGCAGAATGAATACATTTACACTCTCAAAAAAAGGCATTTTGTTCACCCCATCATAGCAGGTAGTAATGCTCAGTTTGTTTATGGAATCTAAAATTCTATGGTTTTGGACCTTGGTTAAGTCAAACTTCAAATTGTGCTTGAGTTAAAATCAGATTTGGATCACTATCCTTTCAGGAATGTACACCTTTAAATAGATTTCAGGTTCCTGTGGCTAGATTCCTCAGATTAAATGCACTGCCCTTGGCAAAGGACTTGAAAATGGAAAAGTGAGAGCTTTAAAGCTTTTGTGGCTCCCTCCTCTCCAAGCTGGCTGAAGTCAATCCAGTTCCAAGTCAGTGTGCTCAGATGCCCCTGGCCTCCAGGAATTATTCTGGCAGTCAGCAACTGGTGCAGGCAAAAATGCAAGAGCTACTTCCTTTTCCATGTGAGAAAGAGGCAGGAGAGGGCGACCTGAGCAAGGATCTTGGACTTCTGCCTAAAAGTTATCTTCTTCCAGAAAGGAAAAAAACATTAAGAATCTTCTTATATTCAAAGACTGGATTAACACTATCATTAGGGAAAAAATCTTGCTGTAAATTGAACACAATTTTGGTTTATGAAGAAATTTGAAGAGGCAGAGGATGAGCTGGAGGATTTAAAGAGAAACAGATCAGGTGTGAGGAAAATGGACATTGACTAAAATTGATGTAAGTGGTATAAGTGGCTGGTGTAGTTGACAGTAACATATGTTGCTTATAATTTAACCTTCTGAAGGTTAAAGCCCAAAGCACTATGATTTGTAAGTTAAATTCCCCCATATTTTTGAAAGGCTTCTTATTTATTAATCTTATGTATTTTCAACAGTAATGACAAGGGATTTTTAAAATGGAGTTATGAGCACATAAACCTAGAAATAAAATACAACTTCTCTTTTAAAAAAGACTTTAAAATATATTTTTTAAAATTTAGAGCTACATGTCATTCTTCAGAGCATAAGGGTTAACCAAATGTTGCAGACAGATCATTACGAAATGTTTCCCTCTCTCCAGAAGGATGATTTTTTTGCACCATGCAGTGCATTGTGCAATGTTCCGTTGCAATGCAAACGATAGAGTTCTGTGGCTGTGGGGCCTCTCATTGAGTGGGAGGTCATGAAAATTCTTCTTTGCTTTCTGATGATTTCATCATGCAGGATCCATTCTGCCAAAACTGAGATGGCCCCTGCTCAAGCTTTCCTACAAATCAAAAACCATATGGAGTTTTTTACATATTTCTGCTGTAGAACAGTTATTTTCCTTATGAATTATGCTTTTTCCCCCCTCTTTGGTGATTATGTGTTTCAGCTCATGTCCTCCTGTGCAGTGATCTCAGTTTATTCCAATCCAAGTACCATTTGCAACATGTTCAGCACTTACATGCATCTTTTTCCAGCCTAGTAGTAGGAACACATGACCACAGAGAGGCAACTACAGGCTTTGGGCCCCTGCCCGGAGCAACAGAACTGGCAGAGTCATCACATGGAGTAGGTAGAGGGAGCTGAGTGCCCGGAGTGGCTGTGACTTCATAGCCTGCAGTGTGAGCTGATCCACCCTCAAATGGCACACAGGGAGATGCCAGTGTGAATTACCACTCATGGTTATTTCCAAAACGAGCTTTAACACTCTCTCACTCTTACCCATTAAAACAAAGTTGATTTTATCAAGGAAAGGATCATAAAGACTCTCAAACCACAATTTTATGTGTTCCTTTAATATTGAGTTTGCTAAAGCCATTTTATCAAATGAAACTTTTAAAATAGACTTGTCAGCTGTTAGTGCCAACATTGACTCTAAAATTAATATTCATAGTTGAATCACACATCTCAAAAGAAATTGGAAATTATGGAAACAGTACTACAAAAACAGTGGGCTTTGCAAGTCTGATTTGACTAAATATTATATCAATTCATTCTCTCCACCTCCAAACCCCCACTGGAGTTTGAGTTCCACCAGCAAAAATCAGCATTGCTCTGCTGTTTTCATCAGCTACATTGGCTTATTGCCATCAAACCTCACATCTGAATAAGTTTAGATAATTAGCTAATATAAGACCCTTACGTTCTTCAAGAGCTTTGTTATAAACTGATGGACATTTTTCATTCCTGCTTCAGACTTTGCTTATTGTTGAAATTAAAAAAATAGCATCATAGTTGGATAAAATGTTCAAGCCACACCCCTAACTCCATTTTACAGAGATGCAGGATGCATAGCCTACAGTATTCCTGCCTTAATCTAGGTACTTGCTTCACTTCCTAGATCATGAAAGGTCATGAAAATCCTTCACTAAGAAAGAAAAGATGTTGCATTTATTCTTTGACTTGCAGTTTTATTGCAAACCTTGGGGACTCATTAACAGAAATTAATTCATCAGTTGTAGAAATTATCTTGTCATTTCAGTCAGATTAGAAAAGAGTTTAGCATCAAAGTAGGTCATGAATATGTATTTTTCCAAGAGTTAGGTAACCACTTAGAAATGGTTTTAGAAGAATCTCTTATACAAACTCCAGTCCATAATTCAACTTGCTGGTGGTTCTAACTATTATTCAATATTTTGAACATAAACATAAACGTTTTGCACCGTTCAGTTTATTTTTTTTTTAATACAAAAGAGTTCCTTAAATTGAACTTAGGTTTCCAGTTAGTAAAATTAGATGTTTATTAGCTTGGATGAATTAATGACTACTTTATTTGTCGAATTAAGTGCAATCAAATAAATAATCCAGGCTTCTCGTGCATTAGATATAGAAGTCACCATCACTGCAGTTTGGAAAATCATGTGAGGAAAGAAAGTAGTTTAAATGTTAGTAGAAAGTAACAAATTTTCTGGTTTGGATGGGTTCAAATAATACATCTGGGACAATTACAAATGGGGGTACTGTTCTTTTGTAATCCTACAAACAGCAAGTAAAAACCTCAGATGTCTAGTGTCATACTTCTCAATGGTTTTATCCTTAACAAAGGTAATAGGATATGTACCTTTCCTAGGTGCTAATTCTAAAAACATGAAGCAAACATCCATTCCTCTCCTTGTTTTTTGTTTTTGTTTTTTGGGGTTTTTTTTTGATGAGTCGTCAAAATCATGCATTTGAAGTTTTTAAACAGAGAGGACACACAGAAATGTACACATGCTGTGAAAACCTGGCCCAAGCTATTTCATTTTTGTCTCTTTGCCCAAGAATGCTAACTATTTTCAAAGGCTATTTACAAGTTAGAGGAAGTTCCCACCGGATTAGAAATGTTTTAAGTAAAAACCTGGCCCAAATTATTCCACAACACAAAATCTTTTTAATCTGCACATACAGTTCTTGCATCTATAAAAAGAGTTAATTTTGATAAGGAAACCAAATGCATTGAACCTACATAGCCACATGTCTTTGTCAAAGGCTGCTGTTAGAGTCCCTGTGGTTGGTAATGTAAACAAAGTGCTGTAGGTCTGTTTTGATGAAAGATTGGTCAAATAACTCTCCTTTTGCTGGATAGCGGTTGGACAGCAGTTGTAAAGATTCTGGTATCATTTTACTGTGACCTGAGAAATGAAACTGGCTAAATAAACAATGAGTAAATTTGACCTACCTTTAGTCACAGGCAAAAAGTTACATTGTGTCACTTTATTAATCTGACCGTAACTTTGATTCTTTTTTCGGTGCTATTTTTTTCCCACTATGGTTCAGGAAAAAAAATCACTGTGATTCATAAAACAAGTTGAAAAAATAAATGGGAGATGTGTTTTTGTAATTTTATGAGTGCTTGAAACTATTTATTTAGAAGGCACATTCTCATCCCCATAGGACTATTTATAGTAAAGATGTTAAATATGTCTTGACTGTATGACATAAGAACAAAAAGAGTGATTCCAAAGATGAACAGAATTTCGTGAATAAATTGCATGCTGTAGCCACCAAAAGAGGAATTACTTCTACTTATATCTGATCAATAAAATTTTAGCTATGGTTGGATGTACAAGAAGCATAAACACAAGCTATGTGTGTCAACTTATCTATCTGTTGTTCTATCTACTCATCTATCTATTTAAATACTGGATTGGGAAGCTGTGAATCACTTTTTTTTCTGAAGCTGGCAAAATGAAGATATATAAATTTTTGAGCAGTCCATGGGTACCAAGAGCACAAACTGCTCAGAGACTAAAGTTTTCTTCTGAGCTATCTTGATTTGAACACCTTGAAACCAAAGCATTCACTTTTATTCTCCCTGCTCTCTGAGCCCATCTCTTGTTTTATCCTTTGATTAGAGTTTGGCAACTGAAACAATGTATTGAAACATTATGATGATAAGAAGTGTATATAATGTTCAATGGGACTTTTTGCCAGAGCCAGCATTAAATTAAATCTGACTGTTGCAAAATTATGTCACAAGACATTCTAAAAATTAAAAACTCTAAAATGGTTGGTATGAAAATCCTGTTCTTTCTCTCACCACTCTCATTAATGAACTCATCATCTCATAACTCGAAAGATGCACTGAATCAATCACTTTTTTTTTTCATCTTCTTGCTTTTATCTAATGGTTCAATTGCCATAATTTGATGTAAATGGCAAAGGGCTTCCCCTGCTTTTTAAGTTTTTTTGAATAATAATTTTATTCCATTGGGGTTCTGTGTTCAGCATTGATCTTAAGTGAGGGAAAATACTGAATTCCAAACCATTACAAAATTAGGCTTGCAAATTAGTGATTAAGCAGTGGAAATATATTTATAGTATATACAAGAGTTCTGGAAGAAGTTCTGTTTCAGAAAAGTACACTTTTTTGAGAAAGCTACTAACATACCAATTGTGCAATTATATATTGTATAATTTAAACGCGTTATATATATATTACTAGTAAGTCATAACTTTTTTATTAAACTTGAGCACAGATACAACCTAGGACTTTCTCAAGCTGTACAAAATTCAAACAGTAGAAAACTTTCAATATAAGTCAAAAATATGAAATATTTTCTCTTACAAGCAGGTATCTTGGCATGGCTCCCAGGGTTCCTACTTTTAAAGGTTTTAGGCAAAATTGTGATTTGCAATTATTTTTTGTGTCAGTGTACTTATACTGCTGTTATACTCCTGTAAGTTGGGGCACAAGGTCTTCAGGCTGTGCTATTTCTACTAGGCTTAAAACTTAGCAGCTCAGCCAGAACAATCCCTGCTTTCTGTTCTCTAGAAACATCCTGGAGGTCTTAATATCTCTTTATCTCTCTGGCAATCCAAAGAGGCCCTGCTCTCTGACACCAGTCTAATAGGCTCAGTCTCCATCACAAAACAAGATGTGTCATGGAGCCTTTTCAATCTGAAAGAAGAAGATGACTCTTGCAATGGCAACAGTGAAAAGGTTGTGTCAGCAGGCTGCCTGTATTTATCTGGGCAGTTATTCCAGGATGAATCATCTGCATATAGGAGTACCTGTATATCTCTGTCTCTGTGTACATTCCTGGAAGGAAATCCTCCTATTACTGGCATTTACATTAGTGGAATCTTTGTATTTTTCATATCCTACCTTATTTTACTGAATTCTGTGGTAAAGCTAAATTGAAGCAAAGCACTTGTCATGTTGCCACCTCGACTCACTGTGTAGCTCATCTCTGTGGAAGCCACAAGCAATTGTTATGCAAGATCTGATTCCAGCGCTCGAAATTCTCACCTTGCAGTGAAATAATGTTCCCAGACTGTCAGTATTCACATATAACCACCTCAGGGCCATTTCCCCCTATTTCAGCATAGAATGGAGATTACTTACTGCAAGCTGCTCTGTCTTAGAAGTCACTATTCTTTCTCTACACTAAAGAAAGCATTTGTTTAAAAGCTCTCCCAGCTACTTGGAAGTCACTATTAACTTTAGGTTAAAGAATTCCATCTACTTCAAGAATCATTACAAATATCAACATCAACCATATCAACCCCATCCTATCACCTTGTTGAATTAATTCTTGGAATTCCTCCAAGCAGCAGGAGAAAACAACATAGTGATGCTTCCACACTTTTAGATTTGTAATGATTTTTCTTACATTTTCCTCTGAAACGTACATTTCCAAATTCAAAGATATGTATTTTGCACTCTTAATGTTCCATGACAGTTATCATAATCAGAAAGCATGAGGAATAATTGTACTTTATTTATGCAAAGCTGTCATGCAGCAATCATTGCCAATTGATGAGCAATAGTTAACGTGACATCAGTTTGTGTTTGAAAAATATTCACTTCTGGATTCTTACATGAGGATCATGTCTTATTTGTAGTTGATCTATTCTCTGCTTGCTACCCAGATGATTAATATCTTGAGGTGGGATTTTATCTAATTTCTTTTACCCAAAATAATAAAAAATAGAAAATAGTATGTTAGACTTCCCATTATAAACTAGAGTTGCTGAAGCATGAAGGGATTTTATTTGTAAAGTTCAATCATATACTTTTATCAAATACAAACTATAATAATGGAATGTTCCCATAAATGTCAGCACTTTATCATCCTTAACACTCAAAATCCCTTAAAGAAAAAATAAAATGAAGAACACGAAGACAAATGTTGAGCTTAGCCAGATGTGAATTTAGAGTTAGCATTTTATGGACCAAATACAATTTGAACAGAACAGTAGAGAAAACATTTTAAGATATTTTTATTTAAACTAAATAAAATATTTATGCAGGTGAATTTCTGTGGAATACAGAAGCAAGCATTCATCAAGTCCTGCTGCCTGTTTTGCTCAGCTCAGTATTATGGTAAGTGAATCTGTGTGAGTCATGGAGCAGGAGCTTTATACACGTTTAGTTATGTGGATGGATCCTCACACCGGTGTGGCCAGCTGTCTGTGTAACCTGTGGAGTAATCAGTGATAAACTCAAAACCACCATATTCCTTCGTGCCTTGCTGGGTGGAGCCTGAATATCATCACTGCAGTACAGAGGTCCCCTTCTTAAATTCATACAACGTTTTGTGAAAATAATCTTGTAGTACTGAAGAACTGCAGTTCAAGGTAAAGAGAACTGATTACAGATATGTTTTTACCTGTAGGCAAAGCCAGGTATCCAACCTGCCTCTTCTAGCCCACTCCCATCTCAGACTTTCCAAAAGCACTTATCTGTACTTGGTGTTTTTAGAAACATGACTTCTAAAAAGGTGGTCTGAATGTAAGCTGGGATATCAGTGAGTCAAAACTCTGCTCAGATGTTTGCACTTTAGGAGAACATCAACTACCTTGGCCTGGTGAGATTTTACTGGCTGAAAAGATAGCCTGTGTAAATCATTTGTATTTTTTTAGGCTTGAGACAGGCTGAGTCAGGCAATTCTGGCTTTTATTAAGTTACAGAGGTTTTCCTCATATAATTTACTAATGTATTACTAAATGTATTCTCAGATCCTTCCTGTTTGTTTTTTCGTTTGTTTTCTCCAGTTCTTCTTCCTCTGTATTATCTTCACCATTAAAAATAAATTTCCTGCATTTTCTCTTATCTGCTACTAATGCAAATATCTTTTCCTCTTACCCATTCTTTATTTCCTTTTCTATTTTCCTTGTTCTTATATTTCAAAGTTATTTCTTTTGCTGATTATTTTAAGCATTTTCCTTTTTTAAAGTCTTTGTCCACCTTCTCAATATCTCTGCTATGAACTCCTTCTGCAATTCAGAAGGGATATGGGGATTATTTCAATTGTGGAGCTTCCTTTTCTTCCCATCCATGCCCACTTTACCCTTTATTTAGTGTAAGCAGGTGGCTCTTACTCAATAAATCATAGGAGATAATCTGCAGAATGGCTGCCAGGGTGCCACAAAAAACTGTTGTCAATTCTTGGCAGTGTGCTGAATATATATGCAGTCAACAGAAACCAATACAAAGGCACATTTCAAAAAAACCCACCCCAAAATCCCAAAAGTAAGTGAAGCAGTGTTCTTGGGTTCCAGTCCTGCTTTTAAATGCCAAAACTTCACTTTCAGTAATGAATCCCTGGTTAATATCAGCTTCAGCCTTAGCTTTGCTCTACTGAGCTTTGTTCTACTGAGATTTTGCCAACTGCTCCTTTCCTCCATGCAGAGCATGGTGAGCACATCTCCCTTCCCAGCCCTCAGCAGTTCTCCACAGTTGGGTTCTGACTGTGTGGGAGGTCAGAAAGCCAAAAGAAAGTGCTTCTCTGCCTGCACAGAGCTCCATGTTTTCCTGCTTTCAGGTAGCTAGCTTTCTAGTTCCCAGCTAACTGCTTTAGAAAGAGCTTTGGTTTTTCTGCTTGGCAGCACAGAGCTCTGGATAAAGCAGGGAAGCCAAGGTGCACTTCAGCTTTGGTCCACTGACAGCTTCTCCATGCCCTGGATTCCATGGGATGGATATTTAGGTGCTTTGGCCAGAAGGAGCCAGGGCACTGTCACAGCTGCTCATGTCCAGGGGCTCTGAGCACCAAGGGAGGGCTGCAGCTTCTGCAGCATTCCCAGAGCTGACAGGAGCACTCAGGGTGAACAGCCTGCTCCTGGTATTCAAACACTGATCCCCAAAGGATGCTGTTCCCGCCTTTAAGGGCATGAAGAGCCATCAAATACTTTAAATAAGCATTGTCAAGGTTTTTGACCCACTCAGATAAGTAATGTTGGGTGGTTTTGGTTACTTCTTGCTTTAGCAGAAAGTTTCTTTTAACCACAAATCCATTCAAAGACCCAAACTTCACAACAGTGACTCCAATGGCACTCCTAAACTAAGCTGTATGTGCATATTCTTTCCAACACAAGTTTTCACTCAAGGCACTGTTCACTGTAGGGCACAAGTTATGTTGTTTTTACATTATTTTGACAACTGAACTTTACATGTTATTTAAATCAGGGAAAGAAAAATGTATTTGCCTGTGTCCTTGTTTTTTGTAGAGTCAACAAAAATCACTGTTAAAAACTGTTTTTTGCAGGTTAGAACAGTCCTTTAAAGTGTTTTAATTAAAAAAAAAAAAAAGGAAAATGGTTGTTGGAGACCCTGGAGGATGCACATGTAATATATTTCTGATCTGTGCGTTTGATTGTTGCAACTTATTATATCTAGCAATGCTACCTGGCGCTTGGGGAAAAAACCAAGCAAACAACAAACAAGCCCTCAAAACCCAAACAACCCAGCTAGTAAAAAAATAACTGTTATTTTCCTCAGCAAAACAGGTTGAAAGGAGCCAGTCACCTCAATACTGTTCTGGTTGTGCAGGCTTCTTGGGGGTAGACACTTGTCACATATCTCTACTTTCATATTGGAAGACACATCTAAGAAATCTCCTCTCCATCCGTACCTGTGACTCTCGCAGCAGTTCTGTTTCTTGGAATAGGTAAATTGTGGATAAAGCTGTAGGGAGGTTTGTGGATGCGAAAGACAGCTGCTGTACAACGTGGTCTCCTATTTTTTAGCATTTTAGCACATTTTCTACCCTGACAACACACACTCTGGAAAGATATAAAGAAATGTAGAAATGACAGTAATGAGCAAGCTATTGCTAATCATACTGAACTTTATGCTGTAATCAGAGATGTCAGTGTAAGAGTTTGCTGTTGTCATTTGCCAGTGACTGCACTCAAACAATGTTTTCTTTCTGTGTACTTGGATCCTTTGAGAAGCACGTTCCAGTAACAGTAACCGAATAAGAGAGTGACAGAGTTTTAGATGAAATTTATTTTTACAATTTTGTGAGTTTATAGCAAGGAACATCATGCAACAGCCTCATGTAAACTGGTGCCGTTTTATCTGTTTTAATAAATTTATATACTGCAGATATAGCCTGTCAATTTAGGCAGAATTATTACATTTCTCATGAGATAATAATGATTTCTGTACTAGCTACTGTATTTTATTAGTGTGAGATGTCTTTTTAAGGATCAAGGCCAAAACCACAATTATTACTTCTTCTTATCAACATTCAGCTTTCACAGGCAATTACAGCTTATGCATATTTTATAACAAGTATTTGGAGTAGATGCTGATTATGTAGTACTTTCTCAATGCCTCGTAATATCCAAGAATGTTTATGGCAGTATCCACTATTGTGGGATCTTACCATATGAAAAAATCCTTTTCCCTTTATTGACTTTTGTAAAACACCATTTTTTTGCCTGACTCTGCTATATGATTTGTTTCAATTATTAAACATGAAAAAATCAGGCAAAATATTATTCCTTATATTTCTTATCTCTAAGAAGACATTACTATGTGATAACAGAACTGGAGCAGAGGAACTGCCATGTGGAAAGATACCTGAAATCCCTCCAGTATTCCAAATATGTAGTCTGTCTCTGTCAATGATCAGTTCCAAGTATTTTGGTGAAGCAAGTAGGAAGTCATAGAAAAAAAGTCTTCATCTTCGTCTTCAACAGATAGCTAACAGGCAGCATTTGCTTTGTAATGTATTTGTATGTTTTAGAACAGTATGGCCCTGTTGAATTTGTCCCATCCAATCTTCATTTTTTGTAAATCAATCCCTGTTCTTTTTAGCAGTGCTCAGAATGCCCTCCACAAACTGTGAGAAGTATGTCTGCAATGTGTGCCACATGAAACACAGCACCTGAGGTAGCTGAGGATCACCTGCTACCTTCTTCCCTGCCCTCTTTCATCCAGAGCCATCTCTTAGAAACCAAAATTAGGCTTGGGAGGCATTATTCTAATCTCCAACTTCGCCTCAAATAAAGGTTTTTCAATGTCGGGGAGTGCACATCTGCCCCTTTAAATCTTCTTTCCATCTTTTTGTGCTGTCTCAGCAATGTTCAACAGAAAGAATGGAGCCAAGGACTTGAATCAAGATGTGTAATTGTGCTTTGAATTCTGCTATGTGTTTGGCTTTAATAGTAATTCACGGCTAAGGGTTCCACAGTTTAATCATAGAATTCATTGTCAGTCATCGTGAAGATCAGTAACTTTATGAGATTCCAGTAAAACCAGGAAACATTTAAAAAGTGTCAGTGATTTTTAGGGAGGTTTTACTTAAGGAGCAATAGTTTTTCAAGGAAAGCTTCTCAGAGCTTTCATTTATCTTTATCCAAATTCAGTTTAATGGTCTACTTTCTTCTTATGAATCTTCAGCTTAATATGGTGAAATGGGGAAAATCTGAGTACAAATGAAGATGGTTTGTTACTTGAGCAAAAAGTGGTGGTTTGTGTGTTCTTTCCTGCTACTTTCAGGGGGGCAGGGACCAAACCTTGATCCCTCAAAGGCTAACAGCAAAGCTTTCAGGGATTTTGAAGGAAGTTTCCCAAAACTTAATATACATGACAGAGCTGTACATGAGTGACAAAAATCTTAGAGATGGATAAAGGAAGCCATTCAGCCAAACACCTATGTGTTCACATAAATGTCATAACACTTGATTTTTTGGCATATGGTTTTCAAATTCAGTTACTCCACAGAAGTTTATGGCAATATATTTCTGCTCATCATGTGTTCTGTGGGAGTTTTCCTACACAGTATTTTAGAATTTCTAATGTTCACAGTCTCCCATGAAATTGCTTCTTTTAGGACTGAAGTTTACTACACTATCAAGGAAAGCAAGAACTCTAGCAGACAAAATCTCCTGAATTCCTTTTTAACTCCAGAGAAATCTCCAAACAGATTGGCAACATCTTCAAAATTTAAGCAGAAAATTTGCCTTGTCAGTAAGTTGCAATCTCTCATCTAACTTTTCAGGACATATCTTGAAGTAAATCAGTAACAAATACCAAATTATAGTTTTGGTTTCAAATGAGAACTTTCTACTTCTTTCACACTGCACAAGGATTATGACTTTATATATAAGGAAACTTCTGTACCAAAAATCTTCTTTTTTTGGTGTGGATTCTAAAGGGCAGAATTTCCGTATCCCTATTTTGCTGGTGTTCTCTTAACACGTGTGGTTAATGTCACGATGAGATTGTAAATTGTGGCTTTTTCCATAACTTGTATTTTGACACATGTGGTACAATTGAATCAACTTCCCTGTGAAACCCAGCAGCTGGAATGCTGATGTGTTTGTTGCTTGCAGGGTTGTGTGAATGCAGCCATGGCTGTTCCAGTTTATCATGGCAACACACAATTCTGAAAAGGCATTTATCACGAATATATCCCAAAAATAACTTTTCTCCTCTGATATCCTCACCATGAAAAAGAATATGTGTATTGATTAATTCATTGTCAAAGGAGTAGATTTAGAAACTGTCTAAATTAAAGCATAACTTACAGTCTCTTGTGAATAACTGAATAACTTGGTTCAATGTCAGGTCACACTGGAACATAGATTGTAACAGGAATATATAAAAGCTCTGAAGGGAGCAAAGAGACTTTATTCTGGAATGGTGAACATCGTTGCCAGAGTAACATAAACCTTGTGTGTTTTCACAAGGAAATGAGTCACTTGTTTCTGTTGGCTGGAACTCTGTTTTCTTTTAATTTCATATTTTAGCAGCCTAATATAGTTTGAAAGAACCCTAGGATTGCAGCCTTTGGACTAAGATACCTTGTTAATTAAAGCAGAGTAGAAGGGCAGCATGCTAATTGCACAGAATCGAGAAAAATCTATAGTAAATAGGATGTTCTCACATGTGTGAAGGAAGCCTTTATCCTTTTCAAGGACAGTTCTGTGAACTATTTAGATGGTTGTGAAAAGAAGACATTTTCACACGTGTTATGTGTTTAGCTGTGTGTGTGCTTTCATCTGTGGCCTGTGTTCTTTGTGCAACTGCTTTGCAGGTCCCTCCTTGCAGCTGTGAGTCCCACAGTTAACTTAAGGACACAAGCCTTAGTTGCCCTCAATGAAGAGATTATATTAAAGCTGTTGGGTCAGATCCATATGAACAGTGAGGCAATATTTCCTTTCTTTGAACCAGCAACTCATAACCAGTAAGATTCTTCTCCATTTTCCTGGTGCTAAGGCAGCACTGAGCTTTCTCACAGAGGATTCTCACAGAGTGTCACCTTTTCGTGCTGAGGCGTCCTCACGAGACTTGGGATCAGCACAGCCCATTCCTGAAACACTTGCTATTTTCTCTTCTTACAGCTCCAAGCTGTGGAGACTGTGCCAAGCAAAATAAGTAATACAGACTGTTTGAGCAATTCTCAGCTACAGTGGAGTCTCTGAAGGAACATAGTTGGCTGCTCCAACATAGGCTACTTTATCCTGAATGCAATTTGGGCAGAAACTCCATATAGTTCTCTTCACTACTACAGCCTTAAATGGAAGTAGCAGAGAATGAGAGCCAAAGATATTCAGCAAAGAATTGAAGTACACATTATGATTTTTTTGATGGCATAAATTTATATGCATTAATACTGGCATAGCTGTGAATGTATATGTGATGGTTGAGACACAGGAGCAAATGTAATTCCATGTTGCATATGTGTATAGGTATAGGAGATAATAATGCATTTATTGCATCATGAATTCCAACAGAACAAATTCCTGTTCCCCATGGTAAAGATTACTCAAAAGGCAATGTTTCATGCTTAGATGGAAACACTTGGAAACAAGGAAGAGATGCTTAATTTGTCCTATTCCAAAACCAGTGTTTGCATGCATGCTCCAACTCACCTGAGAATCTCTAAAACATCATTTATTAATAAAATATTGAAGCATATTTTTCACAACCTAACGAAAACAAAACCAAATATTTTTAAGTCGTTTCAGTGAGGAGCAAAGGAGAAATGAACTCAAATTTAAAGGTCATATACTATGATTGACTCAGGAGAAAAAAAAAGGCCCTGGCCTAAACTTGCAGCTTGCATTAACAGTTTGGACACAGGTAGCTAGTTAGGACTTTCTGGGCATGATAAAAAATATTCTAAACCCCCAAAAGTACTGCAGATGATATTCAGATTTGCATAAATGTAACTGAAGTAATTTGAGGACTGCACTATTAAAACTCCTGTGTATTTTGAAATACGTTATGCAGAGTAATTAGACATGGGTTAAAAAAATGCATAAAAAACAACTTAAAAATATTTCCAATACATAAAACTTCTTCCCTTGCCAAAAAGTGGTTTAGCTTATGAAGATTGGTAGAGAAACAAATGAAGGAAATAAGCACCTTACATACAAGTGTTGGAGAGTGGCATTAAGGGTGACCACTGATGGATGAGACTGTTAAAGTGCAACATTAGCTCTGCAGCCTTTGTGAAACATGTAACTACTGATTTCAATGTGTCTTCCATTCAATGGCTCTGACCTACCTGATCAGTCAGTTTACCTAAGCATTTTGTGAGCTGCAGGTTGTATAGAGTGTTTGAGTACCTTAAAAAAGAAAATAGCGGGGCTGTAAATTTTAACCAGGCTTTTACTAATTGTTCCCATTCTCTTCTCTTCAGACAGGTGGAGGAATGTGGAAAGTGCATCTAATCTTAATGAGTATTGTTGTGCTGCTGTTGATATACACCCGACTTCTTTTTTTCTGTGTCTTCTAGTCACAGATTTTCACATTTATACCAAATCTTTTCTTGTTTCTGAGGGGGAAATCCACACAAATATGGAATCCATTCTTACAACATGGTCAAATAGTTCCTTTGATCAATTCAAAATAATCTGTCCCAAGTTCTTCAGACATCAAGATCGGAATCTTTGTAGTAGTTTGAGTTAAAGGCAAAGCCAGGACGATCTTGAATTCAGCAGGGATTCAGCGCAGGGGTATTTTGCCAGATGGGTGTTCAGATGTTGGAAACATTGAACAAAAATAAATTAGAATAAGTATCATTATTGGTAATTATGGTTAGAATCAAATACTATTTGGAAGCCTTGTTTTATGAAGTGAAAACCCTAAAAAAGAGACTTTATCGGTCTGCTTTATAATGTCCAGAGAAGATTTTTGGCCTCAGGTCACAGCTATCCTACCTATGCTTATTCAATATTCCTTATATTCTTATGAAGTTATGAGTGATGAGTACCGAGAAATGAAATCTCTAAGAAATCTTGGCTTATCTCTGTACAGGTTTTCTCTTTCCATGGGTACTTGTTTTCAAGGTGATGAGGATATAAGGAACTTTTTTCAGTATTTTTGTGGGTGGGGATTTCCTTTTAACTCAGTAACTGCAGTCCTACATTAGAAGGGTCATTCTAAATAATATCTATCTTTCTGAATAGTATCTATCTATTGGTATTCTAGCTATTAGAAAAATAAACTTAAAATTTAGCAAAACTTCAGCCCAGTGCTGGTGCCTATACACATCACCAATTAATCTGAAGGTATTTGAGTAGAACACATTACACTAAAACAGCATGGAAGATGTTACAAACATTTACCTTCATTCACACAGCTATTTATCTAGTTATTTTATTAGTGTTATCACAATACATTGGCTATTTAATCACAGACTAGGTCTCCCCTTGGTATTTTCACTGTGCTTTCTTCTCAATACAATAATAGCTCCTCTAGAAGCCTGACGTGCAAGCAAAAGGTGAAATCACAAACAGATACAGAAAGATGGAGCAGGAAAGAACTGTAATAGAGATGACAGAGGCTCCAGCACCAGCTCTTATAGGTGTTTCTGGTGGTGCAGGACTGGGCTAAGAGCAAGAAGATCCAGCTGTGTGACTTTGGAACATTATGGTTCATCAGCTTCAGTTTTGGGAGATAAAATTTAGCCCCTCGTGTGTTTTTTCCCATCCTGTTCTCAGTCATGCGCTTCATGGGATACCACTTCTTCAGAAGAGTGTTGCTACAGTTTCCCTACTATCAGCCTACAAAACTCCAAGCTAAAACTTGATTTTGCAAGCTGCTCCCTTCAAAGCATTGCCAGGCTTGAAATGTTCCACGGAGTGAAATTCTAAGTAGCCCTGCAAAAGGAACTGATAAAACTTTGCCAAATTTCAGACTTATTGCCAGTTTCTTCTCTCCTCACTGGAAACTTGAACTCACACTTCAATAACTTCTGCATGGTCTGTACTGAGAATTAGCTTTTACTCTGGTAAGCAGTAGAACTACATCAGACAATGCCATCTCACAAATTCAGGCCTCACCCTTCCCAGCTTACCCTTACTAAAAGCTCTCCAAGTACAAATTATTGTTTAAATCACCTAAATTAAGAGTTTTCACTGGTAAAATAATCCAGCTGGCAAACAGGAGGAAAATCCACAACTTCAATCAAAGTAGTCTTTAGAAAAATCAAAAAGGCCCTGTAGAAATTTTCACTTTTTCTCAACATGAAACTCTCTTCTGGTTTCTAAATCATATTTTTCAAGGACAGATATAAAAAATAGGTAAATGCAACTTCCAGAAGGGGCCTGGACTAAATAATTTGTCAAAAAGTGATATGAACGACCACAATATGTTCCATATAAACAGTCCTCTGTGAATAAAAAGTAATTCTTCCTGTATATCTACATGTCACTTTTGCATAGAGCTAAGCAATTACTCTCAATCATCTTAAAGGCTAGTACGTGTTTGTAGAATATGTTCTTATGATGATTAGTCTTTTATGAGAATGAATAATGACTTGAAGGAAATCAAGAAAGTGTTAAATTAATAAGGATCTCCCTGCTATGCTTTCGTAAGACTTTTCTTAATTGTCTACAACTGTGTAGTTGGCACATACAATACTTCTGTTTTCTGAGCAAATCTGCAGTTTGATGGTCAAATGGCAATGAGCAATGTGGATTTCTTTTCTCTTTCAGTGAGATTTAGATTCTGTCTTTGTAGTATGGAATGCAATGTAAGAGTAGCTATCAACTTGCATTTGAATAAGAAGCCAGTATAAAGTCCATGGTTTTAATTTCCACTCAGGATAAGCTACTGGATAAATTGCATCAGCTTTTAAACCCAGGCTGGATTTAGCCTGTTGTCTGCATGCTTAAGTCTGCAGTATTAAGTAAAGAGTTCCGGTGAAAATCAGGACAGAATATTCATTCATCACTTTAGCTCTGTCATGTTTTAATCTGGTAGTTTTGAAAAGGAGGGAAGAAAACATATTCTTGGAAAAATTTTCAGTAAAATGAACTTATATGGGAATAAAGTGTTTCCTTTTTAGCCCTGAGAATAGGCATGGAATAAACACAGACAATGCTGAGCAAAGCCTGGTCTGCATTTACAGAATTGGGAAGCAGTTGCTTGTCTCATATGACAAGCCTTCCATGTAATTAGAAGTTAGTCTTTCAGGCCATGTCTAAGGCAAAAGGGTGCTGAGAATGAGGTTCCTAAGCCATGAATTCATGTTGCACTCAGTAACAAGATGTTGAATTATTTTAAAAGAATAGGATTTCATCAGAGTGCAATTCCTCATTTATGCATAGTACATTTTACTTCCATGAAATTATAAAGATATCAATTAACTAATCATGATACAGAAAGGAAAAAAATACTATTCAAAGTAATATATAAATCTGACACAGAGATATAAATGCTAGCATGTCACTACTTGGAACCACTTAATTTAATTTATTTTCTGACTTTACAAAATAAATTAGGATTATTTATATGTATATATCAAGTAGTCTTACATACCTGTATTTGTTATTCACATTCTCTTACATAACACTCTCAAGTGCCCTCGGGATTTATGACTCATCCAGGCCTTGAATTTTAATCTTAATTTGTAAATTAAGTGACTGAGATGAATTGGATGTTTTACACCTCCCTTGCTGTGTATCTCTTCTTTG
The DNA here is from genome assembly GCA_025920805.1 of Petroica traversi. Taxonomy (NCBI): domain Eukaryota; kingdom Metazoa; phylum Chordata; class Aves; order Passeriformes; family Petroicidae; genus Petroica; species Petroica traversi. Next base: position 3,827,906 of record JAHLSL010000067.1, read on the forward strand.
CCAAACTCAAGATAATTGAGCCAACTCCGTCCAGGAAGCAAGATGACAGGTGGTGCTGTGCCCCCTCTGCTGAGCCCTCCTGCTTTCTAATTGTATCAATTATGGGGTTGTAGCTAGTATCACTTTGTAGCAATTTTGCTGTCCCCTGTAAATAAATCAGTTTATATTCAGAATGAATGTTAGTCCTTTTTGCTTGCCGCTTGATTGCATAATGAGAATGAATATATTTTGTCTTTCCATGCAGTATAAAAGTTAGGCTCTTTTTAAAATCTCCTTATCCTTTTCGTCTTCAATCCCTGTACAAATTTAGGAGATGTTTTATATCCTGAACTATTTAACTTTCTCCTGATCCCTTAGATAGACTCTACTGACTAAGGGTGAGTTATTAGGATTTTTTTTCTCATAATGAAATCCACAATTGTTCATTTCAGGGGTTTTTCATTAGATGATGAACTCGTAACTACTGTCTTAAATGGGATAGCTGAAGCAGTGAACCATCAATTTATATGGTGGGGCAAACCCTAAGTTCCCCATCTGTACATTTTTCAGTGTGGAAATGAATAGTTTGGTACAATATTTCTTCTGTATAATTATGCATCTATTTGTTGGGTAAAATCCTGATTTCCACTAACTATTAGGTATGATACAAAAGATGGTTTTGCTAATTTGTTCTGCTAAATAAATTGTCGTATCACATTTTGGGTATTGCTCCTGCTCTTGGATGGGACTTGATGTTTCTAGTTTTCTGGAATGGGACAGAATTATAAAGCTCCCAAACAGACTTGGAGCTGCCTGCTGCCCTCAGTGACTTATCAGTGGCCTCACTTGTAGGCTGTCAGGGGAAAAAGAGAGCAAGAACTGCAGGTGAGAGCGCTCTGTTTGAAAAAAGTATAACTTACTGGTTTGGTAAATTTGCTCAGGAGGGACTGGTTCCACAAAGAGGCCAGGCTTAAATGGGACTGAATATTTACTTTTGTGGAGATGTTGAAAAAGCTAAAGAATAAGGAACTGATAGCTCCTACCCTTGCCAAGGTTTTCAGGTGGAAATAGCAGCTAGATAGTTTGCTTAAAGAGGGAAAGTATTCCCTTTTCAAACAGCCTGTAATATGTAGCCTGGGTTTATACCAGAAATTATTTTTATTTGGTTACAAATTTTTTTAGAAATAAGTGTGAGGCAGCTTCTAATTAGATGAGTCTGGATGTGCTGCATAGTCATGTGCTATTAGAATGTTTTCTTTTATTTTTGAAGAAGGAAACACTAATGAAAATGAGCAGCTATGGTAGTCCTTGTGTGCCTCATAGTTTCAGGAAGAGTCAGACCAATGCTGCAGTAAATAGTACTGAAGTTTGTCAAGAACCACAATTCTTGGGGTGCCTGCAGATCAGCCCTGCAAGGGTTTCCTGCAGGGAGGGATATTTTGGCACTTCCCAGTCCCAGCAACAGTTTGTGCCTGTGCTGGAGATAATGCTTCCTTTGGAACAAGGAAGGCAAAAGCATGTCAGCCTCCAAGTCTTCTCCACATTCACTATTTGGCATGTTTTTTTAACCCAAGACCAATGGTAGTAGATGCTAATGCTTCTGGCTGTGAACCTTTGGGATGAAGATTCTCAATATAATTGTTGTTGGGGCTGGTCTGGATGCTAATGCTGGGCAGTGGAGGAAGAAAGGCAAACTGCTGGGAACACCCCACACTGGTGCCTAATACCATCCCAGAGGATCACCAGAGTTTTATGAAAGGACTCTTTTGTAGATCTGTTAGGAACAACATCAACACTTTCAGGGGCAAAATGTAAGTCAGTGAAGCAATTTTGAACCAGGATTTACAGAAGTATAACTATTGATCCCAGAGTACCTTATCTGACTCTGCATCAGCTTAACATAATTAATTTACTATGCTTGTTTTTCATGGAACATATTTCAAATCTTAGTTGAAGAATACACTGCCTTGCTTGTAGCTTTTAGAATACATCTTCTTTTTATATTTTTATAGTGTCTCATTGCCAGTGCTAAGGACTTACTTGGGAAAACTTGCATCACAAAAATCAAAGGAGACATTTAATAACTCTTTAGATATTAGACCTGAAATGTTTTTTCTTCCCCCGAAATCAGCAAGGCTTCTTTATTGGCCTGTCTGCATTCCAAGAACTGCATTTATGTGAGAGATTATGTCATAAAAAATGTATGCAACAGCTCTGTTCTAGGAATGTGAATTCTAAATAGCAAACTGCAATAGCTACAGTACAAGAAAGCATTTTCTTAAGAAAATGTTTTTTTCATTTCATGCTAGAAGCTTTTTCAACTGTTCAGAAAAGAGGGCTTCTACCAGGTATTTTTCTCTATCCTTTTCAAGCAACTGTTCAAGACTAAATGTAAGTGTTAAACATTGCTGGGTTCGTGCACTTGAAGAGCCCCCTAGGGTTAAATTGTAAAGCCCTCTCATGGCTTTTATACTCATAAATAAGGGATTTGCTGCATTTTAAAGCATATCAGATCACAGTGGAAGTTTAAATTAGCATTCACTCCAAGGGGAACAAGGTCCCCAACCCGTGTTAGCGTTCACCTCTTGGGTACATGTAAAGATTGAAATGAGAAGCTTTCAAGACACTCTGGGCATTTCCCTCCTGTTCTCTGTGCCATTTTGCTCCTTCTGTACTGCTAAGCAGCAAGATAAATGCTGGAGAAAATCTGCTATATTGCTAGAAGTGAGTTTTATGTTATTGCAGCTATACCATATGAGTGTATTTTATCAATTTGTTTAATAACTCAATGGTGACCAATGACAAAGCTGTTTAAGTGTTCAAATTCAGCTCCCAATTAGCAGCTGTAACAATAATCCATCTGAATACCTATTAGCAGAGTCAGTGATGAGATGTACATTTACAGCCTGAGACTGAAGAAGTAATTGTTATCTCTAAATCTCCTGTTTTGAAAAACATAGTGGGTGCTTCTCGTTATTGCAGTTTTTCTTCTGAGGATTTTATTGGTATGCAGTTGGAATCAAGTATGCAGTAGGGTGTATCCGATAAGAATATTTGGGGCTGGAATTTGCAGTTGCTCTGTGGTGAGGCACAGAATTGCCTCAGACTTGTAAATGTTTTTATCCAAACCAAATTTTCAGACATACAGTTGAAGTGACTAATGCAGCTGAGAAGATTTGCCAACCTATACATTTATGGCTGCGCAATTCAGATGTTGTTTTGGAAATATTTACATTAGTGGATAAGTACAATGAAAGTAACGAGATAAAAAAAGCCTTTGCAGTGCTCTGCAATCCCTGCTCCTCTGAACACAAGCCCACCCAGAGTGCGGTGGGGGGGACACTGTGTAGGCAACCAACACAAGGTTGTGCTGCAGAGCATCAGCTCAGCCGAGGCTTTCTCTCTCTCCTCTCCTCTCCTCTCCTCTCCTCTCCTCTCCTCTCCTC
>JAHLSL010000067.1:3831340-3845379 GCA_025920805.1 Petroica traversi
CTCTCCTCTCCTCTCCTCTCCTCTCCTCTCCTCTCCTCTCCTCTCCTTTTGGTCCATAAAGGTGAGATATTCCCATTCCTTTGTGCCAGCAAAAAGGTGGAAAATGCTTCTCTATGATGGCTCCACCTTTAAGGTGTAACTAAGAAAAATGATGGCTGTTATTTAGGAAATTGGGCAATTTATAAAACATTGTTGAGAACAGTAATCTGAACAATGGGCTACGTCAAAAGAGATATTGCAACAGCAATAAATGATGAATTAAATAGAAAGTGCTTGAGGGCTGAGAGTTGGAGGTTAACCTCTCAATATTAATTAAAATTATAAAAGTAGGTAACATTCTGAAGAAACAGCTTAGTGTATTGGAACAGAATAATTCCCACTACAACCCTGCTGAAGATCCATGAGTCACAAAGACTGCATTTGGCTCACTTAGTTAAATGCTGCATCACTACTTTGGAAGACAGAACTGTCCCTGTTGCACCAGGTGCAGTCAAAAAACTCACAAGATGCCTTTTTGTTTTATAATAGTGACTTTTCTTTCATCATTTAAAAGGAATTGATATAGGACTGTACACAAGAGTGAGGGGAAGGGCTTATTTATATATAATTATCTTGGGTTTTCATTGAAGGGAAAAAAATCTGTGAAATCTTCGTTTTCTTTTAAGGCAAGTTTTACACATTATTGGTCCAGTAGGCTCATTCTTTATCCAGTATATTGAGGATAATTTAAAAAATCATAAATTGTACTATTTTCAATTTGATTTTGTCATTATTTTTACAAAAGCCACAAAACATCCATAGAAAGGACTTTCTGACCATGATCAGCTCCATGTTGATGCTAGCACATCTTCATAGTAATCAGGCTGTTATAATTAACAATCTATTCTTTTTTGCTTTTCTCTTACAATTGCCTCATGATAAGAAGGACAAAGGGACAAAAGTGTGGAAAGAAGCACAACCAGAGTAATTTATTAGTAGGAAATAGTGTCAGGTAAGGATTTGCATACATTTTCATAAATCAAAAAATATTTGGCTCTGTGCAGTGAAGGTGCAAGGAGGAAAAAACACTGTTCTCTTACTACTGTAAGGTTAAGGGGCTAAGCTTCAACTCTTTCTTGGAAAGCTGGTCCTGACATCATTCCATCCCATTACAGGATATTTGCCACTTCCTGTGTGAAAGTGTGTATTCAATGGTCCCTCCTCTGGCACACACCCAAAACCTCTATCCAGAGCCCTATTCAGGGTTAGCCTAGTGTAAAATGGGTCAATTTAACAGACTTTAATTGGATCAGTTTTCAACCATGAGTAACAAATATGGGTCTCTTCTTTTTTCACTTAACTCTAATTGCTACTTTCCATGTACTACATGCCTGCATTGAATGCTGAAGTACAAAGCTGTTGCTGTAAACTGAGCACCTCGTTCTGAAAAGGGAGGCCTAACTGGTTTCTCAGTAGAAAGCATAGAAAAGCATTCAACAGTGAGTTACTTAGTTCTTAAAAAGATTAATTTCTACTTACATTGATCTCTATAAAAACAGAATTCTCTTCTCTCAGCTGCTTTTAAAAGCCTCTCATTAATTTAAACCTACAAAGTCCTTGCTGGTGGAAAAGGAAAATGGCTGGAAGATTGCTGATTATCCTCTTTAGGATGACTCATTCAGCATGAGCAACTGTGAATCATGAACAAACCATCTACAGGCAGTACTGTAAGACTTAATATCTTAATGTTCTTCTAATGTTTCACATTAGTGTTGCTTTCGTCTTAAGAGCCCAAAGGCTCACAATATTGCATTGAAAAATTAAAATCTGGTTTAAAAGTTGCACCAAAATATTTATAACCAGTTACCATTGCATGGGTTTAAGCCAATCTTTTCAGATTCTTGTAAATGAAATTTCAAAAATCTTTAAAATTAAAAGGAAACATGTAAAGGTTTGTCCATGGCCACATGCTGTTATTCCTGTGCACATGGGTCATTACAAGATTGGAGTTTGTGATGCACTGCTCAGCTACTTCACCACCCAGTCAACAGATTCCTTCCTCCAGATATTCTTCCCTCTTTACCTCTATACACTCTCTGGTATTCTACCTGCATGTGGATCCTGCAGCTTGTGCACCTTGTGAGTGCCAATAGGACAGTCTTGGAGAAGGTAGCTCCCCTTACAAGGGAGTAAGGGTGTTCTTCAAGGATCCCTCTCCTGCTCTATACCCAGCTCAAGTCGTACAATTCTCAGCCCATCCTCTGCAAGTGCGTTGAGTTGCCTCAAATGAACAGGACAGACAGGAGCAGGCTCTGAATTCCCTGAGTGACCTCCTCTCAGGCATTCCTGGAGCACATAGGATTAAACCTCAGTGGATGTGTTTGCAGTGCAGGTGTGACTGCTCTGGTATTTGTGCTCTGCACAGAGTGCACACAGGGAGCGTCTCAGGAGCACTCTGTGGCTCGAGCAGGAGCGGCTGCACATGGCCCCTGGACCCACAGGACCTGGGACACAAATACCTTGTATGGTTTTAGCTAAATAACTACTTCATCTTGGGGAAACTTCAATTATGTCTCAAATAAAAGTTGGGGTTTCTTTTCATGTAGCTAAATTTAATTAGTGAAATTATTCATTTGAAACATGCTCATCTATGGTTGCATATTAAACGCTTTTATTAGGAGAAGTGTGCTCAGAACATGAGAAGCAAGAGGGAACACAGAGAAGACCATTAGGAAAAACTTCCTATGGCATGCCAGAGATGTTATGCTCTACTTTTGAAGAAAATTAATTTCCCTTCATAAATTGCTATGACTTCCTGTATTCTGTGTTCTGAACGTACTCTCTCTGAGTATCTTATGTTGCCAGTGGTCCTTTATGCAAGGGTCCCTAGATTAATCCTAAATGTTGCTTGTGTATAGCCAAACACTACATGATAACTACACATTTTGTTTCTGATAGTGCCCTTTTAATGAGTTGCAGGTGCCATAAACTTCATGTTCCCTTTAGTGCTTTATTGCTTACTAGATGCAGTAAAACAGTTGGCACACTGTAAATTATCAAGTGATAATTATATTCATGGCCTCAATAGAAGAAGAAAATCCACTGTTAAGAACATATTTCTTCCAAAATGTGGTAATGAGATGTGTTGCACCTCCTAAGAAGAGCTTGCAGGGTGACTCTCTATTTAGAATACTGCAATCACAGTTCTATTTTCGGCCAGCATCTCCATGGTCAGAACGGAGAGTGACTCTGTACTCCCAAACATGTATTTCTCATTCACTACACCATTTAATTTTTACTCATCCACTAATAGAAGGTAGTTCTGTGGTTAAAACTGGAAAGATGTGATGTTTATTTACCAGAAAGGTATCAACGTGAATTTTTCATATGATCTGATTTGTAAAGGTTGAGCTGTGAGCTACAATAACTTGATGCCAGGCTGTTCTGGTAGTTTTCCACTGTTCCAAATATCTCCTGTATGTAAAGGCTCCATGACAGCGACATCTCAAATGGTAACAGAGTCTCTGAATAGCATAGGATGTTTCCTATCTCTAATAAGCTGCTTTAATATACCAGTCATATAATGATGCTCATCAGTACAAATTACCACCGCAAGGTCAATGAATGTTAATATGTTTCCTGCAACAGAAACTTGAAGAATGATATAATCCCCTCCTCCTCTGTAGCTAAGATAATTCCAGGCTGAGTACTGTTCTACAGCAAAATAAATTAAGGAATACTGGAGTGTGTGGCTATGCTGACCGTGATTTTGTAAGAAAAACAATCTCATCTAAGAATTCTCCTCAAGTATTACAATAATTATTAGCTTTTAATGGTTTGTATTAATCTGTGAAAATTCTGTGGTAACTGTAAACAACTAGGATAATTAGGTAGCAATATTCACAGAAGATTTAATTTAAATAATTTCAGTTTTAATGTTTGGAATCTTTCTCCAGGCTGCAAAACTCTACCCAAGCAAACAGGCTCATGGAGTATGTGTAATAGTCACACCATGAGAGAGCTAAAATAAATTCTGGCCCTATGATTAAAGACATTTGTTTTAATAAAACTTATTTGTGGTTTTTTGAATCTACTATATGTTATGCCACTTTCAAAAAGAAATTATCTGATCTCTTGTAATTTTTTAGGTATTTTTTCTTGCTTTTTGGAAAAATAAAGATGAAAGTAAAGGTTAGTCATTCATATGCAGGCACTAAATCACGAAAAATTTAAAGCTGTATTTGGTGCATCCCTATTTAGGACAGTGAAAAATAAGAATAAGTTCTTAACAGGAGCATCAAGCAGATTAATTTTAATTCAACATTGTCTCCAGAAGCTTTTCAGCAGAGAAAAAAGGTTTCCTGAATATTCTGTTCTGTTTTCTTTCACAGCTAACTTAGCCACCTGTCATATTTGTAGCAGATAATTAATTTCAGAGCATACAATTAGTCTAGCTCAGAATAGTCTTTGCAGCATACTACCTTCTTATTATTTCTTTATCATGCTTCCCAGCCCATTGACTCATTACTTCTGTTACTACATTTACATTTTACTCTTGGGTGAATCCACAAAATAATAAAATGATAAGATAACAGACTGACACTGCTCATTATGTATTGTAATAACCATAATAAGAGGGATAATCATATCAAGCTTATATTTCATGCATACTTCATTGCCTTAAACTCTGGCCTGCACTCATTGATGATTCATGGGTTTTTTTCTTGGTATTTGCTAGAAGAACTTAATGTTAAAGAAAAAATACATTAAAGAGTAATGGACAATTTATTTGAAAATGTAAGGGTAAAATAATTATTAATAGCTATTTGAAAAACACTTCTAAAAACAATGTCTTTACTTAAAATTACATTTCATCATTAAGATGATAAACAAATTAATAAAAATCTGGTTTGCTTCATAGCATATATTACAGATACAAAGGGACTCTCATGAGAACAAAAAATGCATAAACCAGAGTGTACTGCTTTTTCCTCAATACATAATTCATGCATGCAAATGTTCTGCAGATATTTCACTATAAATATAATTAATTGCTGCAGATTCACAGATGAGGCTGTGTGACTGTGCATGCACACAGTGCCAGGCACACTCATTTATGCTGATTTCAGGCTAGAGACTCCTGTGACAAGTATAATAGGTAAAGAGGGGGGGGAAAGTCAGCATTTAGAGACACATAGCATCATGCAATGCCATGTAGACAATTCCTTTCAGAAATGACAGCATCCACCAAGAATCTGATGGAAGTGGTCTGAGGCAAAAAAGAAAGGTCTCTCATATTAATAAATACATTATATATACAAAGTAACATTGCATAACATCAGCATACTGCAGTTTGGTTGAATTTATTCCATTGTCACTCAGCAATTATCTCTTTATGCTAACCATTGGAAAAACTGAAAATGGATGTAAAAAGTTTGAATGATGATGTTTTTTTAAAAGCTTTGCCAGGTAGAAGCTCTTTTGCTTTTCTTATGGAAGCTTTTGTTATCAAAATGTACAGAAATTTTAACCAAAGTCTTGAAAAACAGGGAATTCAGGTTGATAAACATAAACATAGGGGCCATTTGGAAAATTCCGAGCAGGGAGGAGCTATTTGGATTTGGAGGAGGCAAGCAGACACAGGAGATGGTCTAATAGGCCTCTCCTTTTCTATAATATGTGATTTCATCACTGACAGCACAAAACAGCTGTGGCACAAGGAAAAACAAATGATGTAGTAAATATTTTAGTGTTACTTCATAATCCTAGTATCAACATTGTAAATATTTAGTCATATTTCTGCTAAAAAGTAAAGTCAGTAAGATCAGGCATTGAGAAAGGGATTTTTCATTTCTATCTAGATTTTGAAATTCCTATCATTGTGTCAAGGAGGAAGAAAAACCCAACCAAGTGATTGCATTTAGTGATTTATTTCCTACAACATAATCAAGTATAAAGGACATACCCTGAAATTTCATTTTAATTACATAGTCAATTTTCGTATCTAATCCAACTCTGAACAAGATGTTGAATTCACAGTCCTCAAAATCAAAATAAATACCTTGATTTTTAAAAATCTGGGTACCAAAGGCTTCCAATGCCTCCAGCAGGAAATCCCTTCTGAATACTAATGCATTCTCATAAATATTTAGAGATCATCTGTTACCACCTAATTTCTAACAAAACTCCAAATTTATGTCAATGTCTAAAAATTGATGCCCTAATAGATTCCTAGAGTACAACTTTTGGAATTTTTATTATTACTGTGCTCTGTCTTGTCCATTTCTGTGACATAAAGTTTACTAGAATTCTCAGGTTTATCTCTCCACAAGTCTTCTATAGTGTTTGGCTAATGCCTTCAGTCTTGCTTTCTATACCTTTTCTAATTGTTGGCTATATTTAATTTCTTCAAATTATCTTATTTCTTTTACTTGGATATAGGTTTGGTATACCAGCACAAGCTTCAGTTTCTTCTATTTTGGTATTACCCACTGTGTTCAGAACACATTGGATTTCACTTGATTTACATTTGGTTCAATTTGACTTAGGCTTTCAAGCATTTCGGTTTCTGAATCTAGGGTTTCCCACACATTAGAAAAAGTCTATCACTTCTGAAAATCTCATTGATTTTTCACATCAAATCAAGAAAGAACTGCACAATGTGAATTTATTATGTTTGAAGGGATACAAGTTTGAAGGGATCTCCGTGCCTAATGTGTTGTGTAGAATGCCCGAGTATTTGTAGATAAATGAGAATTCTGATAGATTAGAAAAGGAAAACAGCAACCGAAGAAGAGTTGCTTTAATACAGTATTTATTCACATCCTAGTGAATATCAGTTAGAATTTTTTTTTTTTGTGATTTAGCCATAGCTAATAACTGTTATTCACCTGAGTTATCTTCTATAGGAAGAGAAAGAGCTTCTCATTTGTTTGCTTTGTCTTCTTCCTGTTTATATTTGGCCATTTTTTAAAGATCTTGTTTTAAAGTGTCAGTGCACCAACAGAGAGAAGTAACACAGAAACAAATTAAGTGAAGTAGCTCAGTATGAATAAGAAAAAGTAAATGGCCAAGATAAAAATTCACAGGTTTAAATTTTCTTTCAAATTTCACCGCTTCCTACTGGCAGAAAACAGTGATTGACACAAATTGATAAATGATGGAAGAGGACCAAAAAAAACCAAAAAAGAACTACCCACCCAAAAAAGAACTACCCACCCCAACCTAAGTTACAAATTGTTTTCCGTAAAGAAATTGTTTCCTTTCTTCGCACCGAGTTGGAATAATCCTATTTTCTTAAGATACTTTTCTGAGCATGGAAGGTAATCACTGGAAATGTCCTGATTTTTATTGCTTTCTGTATAGTATTTATACTATATATACAGATTGTTTCTCTGGCTTATGAGGCTGTTGATGCTGTCTGCATCTTTAGCAGCTTATGCACAAAAGTAAATGAGATATAGATTCAGTGCTCTGCTTACATGGACATATCTGATATAGTATATTATAGAAGAAAACTCCTGGTTTCGTGAATTTTAACTTAAAGCAAAAAAAAAATTTTAATTATTTCCCCATATATACCATATATTATACAAAAAGAATCCAAAACAAGTCTCAATTTTTGCTGGCTAATCAATGTAAATTTTTTCTTAGGTTCTCTTCTTCAACCTCATTCCCTGAAGGAAAAGGAAAAAAAATCTTTAAAATTTTCTGTAGAATAAAATCCTACCCATTATTCTTCGACACTCAAAAGCTTATTGCAAGTGAAGAAATGTGGGAACATTTTTGTCCAGCAACATCTCTGTTCTTGCTATAAAAAGTTGTTACTATCATCTTTCCTTACAAATTGACATCCCACGGACTTTTCTTATATATCCTTTAAAAAGCTGCGATACTTGCTCTTCTACCTTTACCAAGCTTGCAGAAATTGTAGACTCGTATCCTACTCATTATCTCAAAAGCTTTCTTAAGAAGTGCTTAATTATTCCCATCTTCTTACATATTATTTCAGCTCTTTAATTGTCTCAAAAAAAACCAAAACAGCCTATGTATAATTTAGGATGGCCTTTCTCTTGTGGAAAGGCTGGTTTTGGAATATAACCATAAGTCCACCCTGCCTTTGATTAACATTTATTTTTCTCTGGTCACTGAAGATCTCATTAAGAATCTAAGAGATTGCTCATCCTTTATAAACACCATAACTAAAATATTGTAGCTAGGAATATTTGCAAAGATTTGAGGAATGAATGAGCAGAAAGATAGATATTTTAAAAAAAAGTGTTTCTCTGATTTGGGGTTCATCAATTTCCTCTCTCAAATAGAGTTACTGTAGAGCAACCAATGGAAACATGGAAAAATTCTCCTCTTGAGGCACAAATGCTTGCAGAACCCACATCAAACACAAGGCTAAATGGCAGAATTTCACAGATTGATTGATCTAAATCCTATTCAGAGAGATGCTAGAACTAACTTTTTTATTCAGTTTGACTATATCAGTTGAACTTGTTGCTGGGTTATGCTGAAGCTGAGCTACTGCACTGAATTAAAATAAATGTGGTAACTAGCAACAGAGGTTAATTGTCATGAGTTTGCTCTGTAGAAGAGCAGTCTTTGAATATACAAAAAATAATTTGTAGTATCACTATTCACCTATGGGAATTTACCACACTCTATATAATAGCTATGTTCAGTACTGTTACGCTACTATTTTTTATAATATACATGAGTTGTCACGGGCTCCCGACTCAAAGGACAGTTGAGAGGATCAGCACTGATCCCATCATTCTTGGTGTTTGGTACCAATGCTGGTGAGAAAAAGCTTTTATATGCCTTTCTAAGTTCTTGCGTGTTCATGGAAACAATGCATGTTCTAGTAATTCTCAACCCTGGTGCTGAAATTGTGGAAGATTACTTGAAATTAGGCAGAAAGGCAGAAATCTCACCCATCAAATTCTGACAGGCTTTGTGAAGATCAGATTAATAGAAAGAGAGAAAGAAAGAGACATCAAGAAGTGCCCCCGGGAAGGGAGAGGCTGCATGATGAGCTCAGCAGTGATCAGTGCTGTCAGACTGTCACCAGTCAATCAGCAGAGTTGCCTGGCCAGCAAGAACTTCCTTGACTGGAAGCCAGTGGCTGGATGTGCTGCCTCTGGCTGGAGCAGTAGATGGAGGCAGAGGAGTGCTGTGGAGGTGGTGTCAAGGAGTGAGAGTGGCTGGGAACACAGTAGAACTGGCTTTATCACAGGATTTGTGCAGTCGTAAGGGACATGAAGTTGGGTAGCTGGTGATGAGAGGTTTCCAATGCACAAGCACACAGGGAATCAAGCTTTGGTGAGTGTGCTGTTCATGGAATACTTTTAATTTTGTTTGGATTTTGTTGAAATATATGCAATAATGAAATTGCTTTGAAAAACTTAGCTGTTTTGCCCACTTTCTATCTCATCACTCTCAGATTCTTTCATATTGCAGAAAGACATAGATTTTATTTGTTTTCCAGTCTACGTCTATAGAAATCTCTGTGTAGAAGTTGATCTGGACTTCATGGCTTCAATTTTTCCTACCTTAATGAATTTATATTTGGATCTGTCCCATGTAGGAAAGCATGTATGCCTGCTTTCCTAGTGTGCTGCAAATCTTACTCTGCTCCAGGGCCTTTGGGAAGTGCTTTACAAAAGACACAGTTACTGCACAGTTTCTGAGTGCTGTAAGCTGTTAGTAAGGAAGTAGTGAACCAAGGACAGCTATAACAGGAGAACATGTATTTTGCAGCTTGAATGAAGAGGCAGAGGAGCTTTAAAAGGTTTACACCCTCTATGTCACTCATTCTCATTTATCTTGCATGTTCTGATGCGGACTCACTAACTTTGAGCTATTCAACCAAAGCCAAGGTGAAGTATTTTCAGCATTGAATGCTCACATGCTATTGAAAGGGCCCTCTACAGCTCTGAAGAGAGGTCCACGTCTCATAACTATAAGGCTTTTCACCACTGAAGAGCTGTTGCAAGCTAAAAATTAAGAAAGAAAGAAAAGCAAGTAAGGTTTTAGCAGAAATTTCCTTCTCGAGAGCGTAAATGCACTGTCCCTGTGCAGAAACATTCCCATTGTGGTGGATGACTAACTATAATTAATTCCTATACATTATCATTGAATTATGCTTAAAATTTCTAGTGGGCTGGTTGGGATAATGCTATGGAGAATGACTGACATTTCATCCTATCAGCTCTTCACCTGCTCCTAGTCCTATAAAGGTGCCTGGGAATATTTTTTTATTGAAAGAAAGCAGACCACAGAGTCAGCATTTTTTTTCTTCTATCCACATACTTCTCTCATGACCAGGTGGAGATATTAATTTTTATCTCCAACAAAATGTGATGAAAGCATTAATTTTAAACAGATGGAATATATGTAGATTTGGCTTATCTATTGTTCTCTGCTTTTACCTTCCCTGCTTATACCATCTGTTCTGGCTCTGTGTTAGTTTAGATTGTAATCCTTTTGAAGGAAGAAATAAAGCATCTTATACAAATCATCATTAATAGGTAGTGAATAATAATGGCAATGAACTGGGAGATCAATTAGTTCCTTACTATTATCATACCCTACAGGTTTTTATTAATATTTGCCTTGTAATGTACATAGTTCTGGGGTTTTTTTCACTAAAGCCAATTACTTAAAGCATGTTTTCTGCTGAAATATTTACAAGGCAAGTATTTTTCTGCTGTTTCACAGTTTAATGCATGACACTATTGAAATTAAGGGGAAACACGTTAATTCAGGGTAGGCTTGTGTTGGTTTAAATTTTTTAAAAGCATCCTAAGTTTATGCTTTCTTTATATTCAGAGGCTTTCACTTCTATTCTTTTGCATGTTAGCATTTATAATTGCCTGGGACTTCTTGGGTTTTGCTGGCACTGGGACTGGCAGCCCCAAAATACCCTGATAAGGGCTGTTTTGTGCAATACTTCCTGCCTTGCCAAAGCCAGGAAATGCTAACACCCCTGCAGAAATTTCACAAGTTTCATGGTCCAAAGCTGTTCAACAAAGCCACTGAGCTTTCTGGATGCTAAATGCTGACTGATCTGGGGTATTTTATGTTTGCCTGCCATTAGCACTGTGCCTAAAATTATGCCAGTTTGTCCTTTTGAATTGTTTGCTGTACTTGAAGACCAAACTCCTGTGCTTATTTATTCTTTCAGTGGGACAGCTGCAGTTCACCAGTTTCTTTGTAATTTTTGTCCAATGTATCCCAATTAATTTCCTGGAATAACCATGAATTAAGCATCTTGGGAAGTCACAGTTTAGGCTGAGTTTGCTAACTCTTTATGGTGTGACCGAGGTAGGTCACTCGCAAGCCCGTTAGGGTGAGGCACTGTTGAGAATCTTCCATAAGTGTAAAACAGAGCTGTCAAACATGATGGCTTGGAAAGAAAGTTACCTCTGTGCAGCTCTCTTTTATCTCTTTTTTTCTTTTCTTTTTTTTTTTTTTTACAAATAATGTACAACAAAATATTTCCCCTTGCTGTGCGTGCACAGCTACTGGGAAAGGGACAGCCATCTCAAGGAACCTTTTTGAAGGAAGAAACAGGTTGTAAGAATTTGGAAGTCCATGGCAAATTATTACTGTGAACACTAGTGCTGAGTAAAAGTGTCTATCCATAAGACTTGCAAGAAACTTTTTCTGAAAAAGGTCTGATGAAGTTCCATGTTATGCAAAATGCAGGACAATCCAGCGTTTTAGAGCAGTGCTTTTTTACCTATGTGTGTAAGATGAGACTTGATAGATCATTAAAAAATTTATCTGAGAGCACATATTGCAACTTCTTTTTCTAAGCTAACAAAGTAATGTTTCATCTCTTCACCTGAGAGAGACTTGGATCTAATTTAGGTGGTTTTGTGTCTGTGAGCATGTTTGAGTGAAAGGGGAAAGAAAAGATTCATAGGTTTCATAGGCTTGAAAGGGAAAACAGGTCTTTCTCAGTAAGGTCTGCCCCTATCCCCACCTTTTTCATCTATAACTTTCAGAAACCAAACTCCAGAGCTGCAGAACTCCAGGGAGAAAAGAGCCTGATGGTATTTTTCCTGCAGAAGGGAGTCATTACAGCAACACAGGAGACAATAAAAACAAAATGACACAGAGGAAATAAAGCCATTTTTTCCATTCTGTGTGAGCTTAGGTGCTCACAAAATGCTACCGCTTGCTGGGATCCTGTGCTCCATCTTCATGTTTAATCCCAGAGGGATGGAGTCCAAAGTCTACTACATCAGCTTCCTCTTTATGAATAAGCTCTTTACAAGTTGTCTGCTTAGGCCGGTTTTCTAGTTGAAAGTGGTACCTTATCCATTCATTTTTTCATATATTTTTAAGATTGAAAGATAGATCTTGGCATAGATGATCACTTACCTCTGATCCTTTCCTAATAGATTAGTTTAAATGGTTGAGGGATCAGAGACAGGAAGATAAACAGGGGCTGGCAGAGCAGCATGCAGACAGTTGTGCAAGTAAAAGTAACTGGGTGACTGTCACACCCATGAAAAGGACTATTCATAGGAGTTGGATCATCAGACACAAGGCAAGGCCAAATGACCCATGTTAAAAGATGTGTAATGCTTACCTCTCAGCAATAAAATAAATATTGTTCATGAGAAGATATGATCCTTCCTAAGTAATTTTCTCAGCTTTCTGAATGAACACACAGTAGGAGAAACTGAGACATAAAAATTGACCCCTGGATTTGAATCACGCCATCATTGAGTGGCAAACTGAAGAAAGGTCATGATGAAGATCTTGTCTGTGAGCAGCTATGTGAGCAACTGTGACTGAAGCCATGTCTCATCTTTTCCTTTGATAAACTGAAGAGTCTGAGCTGAAATATAAAGTAAATATCAATATTCTTCATGTAAATGTGTAATTTCTTTTAATTTTAACCATGCTGTTTTGAAAAAAGGCTCCTCTCTGTTTGGAGGCCTTTTAAATCCACAGTCCACCAGATACCCTCATTTGAGTTGATGATGTCCATATTTATTTATGCCTACAAGGATACCCATCACACACACAAATGTGCTTAACTGCTCCCAGCTGAAATGGTTCATATACACATTTTACACTTCCCTCTTTATCCTGCTAAGAAATGAGTTGATATCTCTGTCTTACTATATCCTGCTTAGAATGTACATTAACTGGAAAGATAGAAAAAATTTAAATTGAAAGGACAAAGCAACCTATCCATTGATTTAACAATCTATATTTTTAAATAGATTTTTTTTCCTTTTACTGGTATCCAGAATCTGTGCACTGTACTAAAAACTGACAGCTGTAGTTAAAATCTTGTATAAATAAATAAAAAAAAGATATATGGTGAATTTTCTTAGTTCTGTTAGATACTTATGTAAACATATAATCAAGTATTCATTTCAGTTATTTTAATTATTCAAATTTTCAGTTCTCTCAGATTAATTTTACTTCCTTTGTGGGTGTTTTGAATACTTAATTGGATTCTGAAATGGGAAAAATGTTCAGGGCTGGTAAGAAAATAAACAATCAGTAGTTAAAGAAACTACTGATAATGTATTATATGCCGTAACCATGAAAAAAGATATGAAAAAGTAGAAGGGCTATCAGCATGGTCTGCTTTTTCTTTTTAATTACAAATAAGAAATAAAGAACAAAACTTATTTTATTTTATTTAGCGTTCAGAATGGTGTTGGAGTGTCCTCGCCCACGGCAGGAGGGTTGGAAATAGATATTTAAGGTCCCTTCCGGCCCAAACCATTTCGTGATTCTGTCCCCATGGTGGCGCGTGGAAAGGCCAAAATCTGGAAGGCTTCTAGAAACAGAAACTAATGGAGAAACAAATCAGCTCACGGGGCTGGGAATGAGCCGAGCAGGGAGCGGTGCCCTGGGATCTGCGGGATCTCTCCCGTGGGAGAAGATCTCTCTCACGGCATCCCAGGTGCGAGGGGCACCTGGCACCTCAGCACCAAACGTTTCAGAGCTCAGAGCTGGAACGAGAAGCCTGACCTGTGCTCCCGCGGGTCCCGCTGCCGCCATCCCTCAGGCTCTGC
>JAHLSL010000067.1:3859512-3892189 GCA_025920805.1 Petroica traversi
CGGGAGAGGAGCCCAAGTGGGGCCGGCGGGGGCTGCCATGGCCGAGCCTCGGCCGCGGCGGGGGTGACATCCCGAGGGGTGGCAGGGCGCCCTTGCTGCTGCGATGGGAATGGCCGTAATTCCAGTTAAATACGGGCATTGGGGAAGCTGTCGGATTCGGGTGGTTACTCATTGTCTCTGGAGTTGGACCTTTGTGAGCTGCCACCTCGCAGTTTTCAAACTGGATTAAGGGTCCAGTTCCTGATGATTAATGTTGTACACGGGTAGCTGCTGTTTGCGGGGGTACTAATGTTAGTAGTTCTTGCGGTGGAGGATCTCCACCTTTTTCTCTTTCTCCTTCAAGTCTTTAAGGGCAGACAGCCCCACTGCTCTAGAAGCATCATGCTGCAAACTGGCAGATGCAGAGGTGGTTGCATCAGCTGTCTGGAACATTTAGCATAAGCCTTTCCAACCACCAGTGACACTCCTCACAAATCAAAACAGACCCATATGAGGCTTCAATGTGTGAACTTTTTTTAGAGGTTATAACCGTGGTGTGGGGTTTGGTTGTGATTTTTCTATTTTTTTTGCTGTTGAGCTGTCTTGCCTCCTTGGCAGTGACAGGAAAGAATTCCCTTTATCTGCACACTTGATAGGCTCTTCTTTTTATTGTGTTTGTGCTACTGTATTGTGAAATGTATTTTATACTGCTTGGCTGAAAAATAAATTCCATTTGACAGTCATTTTACAAGGCAGCAATGAAGAGGCTTTGAAATGTGCTTTCATATAGAAATTGATATAGAAATTGATGAAGGTCTTTAGGTGATTTGAAATGCCTAATCTGTTAAATATGTAATCGACATCAGGGTAAAGATGTACAGACTATAACCATTTAAAGATTAAGCTACAGACTAATCACTGCAGTACCGTTTATATATATATATAAATATATATATATATATATATATATATTTAATTCATTATTTTAAAGAAAGGTGGAATGCCTACAGGACAGTCTTTTACATCATTTAGCTGTATGACTGTATGTACATTCTCAAATGAAACAAATGTCTTTTTTCAGAAACTTTTGCCTTCATGGTTTTGTGTGGCAATAGTAAGTTACAAACCAAGTACATAACGTGGAATATGTGTAAAGCAGTATCACTTCGCTGTTCTGACCTGTAAATAATTGAAGAGGGAGATAAACTGTAATAGCTTATAGTAGTTAGTAAAGAATGATCCTAGAAATCCATGATCCTATGAGAAAGCATGATGGACCGTCTTTGAAAATGTTTCCTGTACAGATAATTTAATATTGATTTGTATTACAGTCAACGACATCTTCGAGCTGTCTTGCAGTCTTTGCTATAAAATTATAGAGCCTGAAATTACATTGCTCAGTTTCAGCATAGAGAACACAGAGCCATTTGACCTACACACAAGAAATTAAATATCCATGATCCAGTGAAAGTTTCCTGCTTTCAGAGATCTTTATTTTATAAAAGAAACAAAAGAAAATTTGATGTCTCCTGGGTATAGATAGAAGGGCCAATAACTGTAGATTTTGACACTCAAGTATGCAGAATCCAGTAATATAAGCAATCTTCCCACTATGGATCCCCTCTGACCATGTAGAAATATTCATTTAATTCATAGTTTTTAGCTGTTCTATTCTTTGGGCCCTAAAACAGCTCACTGTCCACTCTACATCCTCTCTTTCAGTAGTTTTGGAGAAGTCTTTGTTTTTTATTAAACACAAATGATAATAGAAGTGAATCGCCTTTGCTGAATGAACTGTGGGTAATGGTAATGGTACATGATTACACTGGGGGAGGTAGGAAAATCTCTTAAACCAGAAGTTCTGCTTCTCATCTCATCCTTATTTAAATAGTGATGGAAAATCTGCTGACTAATAATCTGCGAATCAATAACTAGGAAGTGACGGGAATTTCTTGAGGATGGATTTTTCTGTGGAGCGCTCAAAAATACTCATTAGGTAATTGCATAAATTCCTAATGATTCTTTAGGTTAAAATGTTGATGTGGTCAACTATTTTAATTGCTACAAATATGTTATAGATTTTAAAAAACAGATTTTGTATTTGACTGTTATGATCTTCACAATCTTATCCATGAAGTATTCAAGCTGGTTCAGTGATATGTTCTGTGAGGAAATATAAACATTTGCTGTGATTCAGCACCTCGCTCCCCCTCTCTTAGGGAGCTCAGCATCAAAAGAGATTAATGAAACCATGGACTTAAGTGTAAAGAACAAAATTAACATTGGAAAAAGACTTTTAAAATGAAATATCATTGTGCCATGAAAACTATTTGAAATGGCTTTAAGTTGAAGCTTCTAAAACCTTCGTTTTTAGTTCTTACTCTGGAATGATAGGTTTGACATATCTGCTAATTTTTTATACCTTCTAGTGAGTGTATGTTTTAGGACAGTTCCTGTATTGCAGCATTTTATGGCTTGTCAGAGAGCATCAAAAATATTTCCCAAATTCAGTGGATGTTTCTAATGGTTTTGGTGCTTTCTGTAACCATATTTCTGTAACATTGCTTTTCAAATTTCAGTTCAGTTGTATTTCATTTCCATACTTGAAGCTTTACTTAGAATTGAGAAATTTTGTATTTCAACATTTTGGAAAAATATTTTCATTAAGATTACATGTAATCTACCAGTGCTTAAAGGCCTGTCTGCCCAGGAGTAAAACCTGGCTGTGCCAGGTAGAGTACTGAAATATTTAACAAGGCAGAGTACACATAAACAAATACAAATGTTAGTCATGTCTAGGCCACAATCTGTTTGCTTTGGTCAAGTAAGAAATAAAAGTGAGTCTATGTTTTGTTTTCCCATATCAAATGGAATTCAGGGTCCCAATGCACACAACAGTTTACAATTAAATTGTGATGACTACCTGTATCACTTGTTTTCCCTTGGAGAGTAATGTGCCCATATGACTAATTCCACTAGCAGGCTTCTGTATCGTAAGGGAAAGCTCTTAGTGTAAGAGGGAGTTTTTAGAAGATGGCAACATTTCCTATAGATAGCATGGCTTATCTAAAGTGTAAGCATTTAGTAGTAGTAGATAATGAGATACTCGGATTCTAGTTATTTTGAATGGTATTCGGTAACAAAACCTAGAAGTAATGAAGTCCTGTGAACCTTGCTAAATTATTTTTGAGGGGGCTTTGAACTTTATCGTTTGGTAGCTGCAAAACTGGTGCCTTGGCAGCTCTGAGAAGAACTAATATTTCTAGAAGTTGTGTGGGTTTGTAGGCAGGACTGTAGATTGATATAAACTGTAGTGAGCAGGCAGATTCTGCATGTCAAAACCTTGTTCTCAGGTTGTTGAGAGCAAACCTTAAAATGGGAACACTTAATTTTTATCCAAGCCTGTTGATGACAGAGTAAGAAGGAAATCAATTAAAAGCATAAACAAAGTAGACATGAAATTGTCTACTTTTCATGTAGACTTTCAATTGTGTACTTTTCATGTAGCAAGACACTGGATAAGCTGCAGTTCAGTGTCAGTATATGAAATTAATAGACCAATGTAGAATATTCTGCAGAAGGAGTAGGACCTGCTGATTGTTTGCTGCTAATATATACCTTGGCACTGCATTCTTCACTAAGAAGAGGTCTGTCATCCTTTAAAAAGTTTCAGTAGCTTATGAGCTGGTTTTCATCTGCATCAATGGTTACTAATTCTAATCAGTTTAGTTAGATTTATTCCATATGCACTAAGACTGCAAAATTGGTATGTAGTAGAAGACAAGTTTACAGTAAAGCAGATTATGTGTGTTTATAAGGTTGGACAGAAGTAATTAGCACATTTTATATTCTGGGAAGTTGTATTTCTTGTCCCTAATTGTGATCTCTCTGGTTCTTGACTGAGTTAGAAATTCACTGAAATAAAATAAAATAATAAAAAAAAGCCCAGGTTAGTTGCAGGTAAACTTTTCATCTCCACACAGTTATATGATCCCATTATCCTCCTCAGCTTCTTGAGTGTGTTCTCTCCCATTTAAGCCAGGCTGGAGGTTTATTGTGCAACTATCCAAAGAATTCCTTCCAAAAATGTACTGTACTGTGGAAGGGAAGGAATTGTAAAATCCACCAATTTAAAAAAAAAAACTTGAGCATTTTGGTGGTAAGATAATCCCTCTGACTCTATAGAATTATTTCAGAGGATGGAAAATAGAGAGAAATTAAGAATATTACCTAAAATGTGCATTTTCTCTTCTTCCAAACATCCCAGTCCAAAACTGAGAACGTCTGTTACATCCATACTCGGATTAGTATGATTTTCATCGCTGATTGTTCTACATAATTGTTTCAGCCAGCTTGTTTTGTGAGGAGCATCTCTATCCTTGTCCCAGTTATAGCTTCTTTGAACTTCTAAAGTTTGGTTCAGGTGGCCTGTGATGAACTTCAGAGAGTATTTCTAGAAACTCGTGCTGGAATAATACTTATATATGCAAAAGCCTCTCTAGAAATGGGTTGAACAAAGGTCATACAAAGCTCTGCAAATGTCCATATCATGTATTTTAGTGTACTTTGTTGTAACTCTCTAAATAACTCTGATAGAGGAACATGAAACATAGAATCACTTCACACCACCATCATCTGGAAGACTTCATTGAAGTCACCGTGAGTTCTGCCTTTCATTTCAGATAAGCAACATTTACGAGAATCTTGATTTATGGTTGAGTTATGCTGATTGTGCTTAATTTGGAGGTGATTTGCAATGACATGATGGTCATAATTTTCACATCAGAGGAGCAAAGGTGCAACATAGAGATTGTGTCATTGGGCTGGAGTCGAGGAAAAGCTGCACTGGCTTCCATAATGTGTGTTAATTTTGTATTTTTCTTGTAGGGAATCTTTTAAAAAGAGTTTCCTCCCTGGAGGAAACTTTCCTCCCTGAATCCAACTCCTTGTAGAGAGGAATGGTATAAATATACACACACTATAGACTGAATTTGCAAATGACAAAAAAATTTTTCTCCACTGAATTAATGGTGGAGATTACAGGTTCTTATTAGCTTTGTAGTTTTTAGAAGTTTGAGACTAAACTCATCCCTAGAGTACACCGTGCTTGGGGCTTAATTTGATATTGCGTGATTTGCCTCATTTAACAAATGTCAACAAAATCTTGGTCCCTCTCAGTGATTCTGTAGTAACTTTACTGCAGAAATATGAGCAGATCTGAGTCTGATGGTCTTATGGGACTGGTTTTTACAGAAAAGTGATAAACCTGTATATGACTTGAAATAGTCTTGAGACATTTATTCGGTGCTGTTTTCCTTTTGTATTTGATTGTTAACCCCCTCCAGGCACTGGGTTGGTGAATGTGAAGTTTATATCCAGTAGGCAGGCAACAGCTGTAAGAAGCCAGAATTACACAATATCTGATTTGTGCTATTTTCTAGCTTTACCTTCAGCACAGGATCCCAAGGCAGTCATGAAAGGTGTGCAATAAGTTTGTGGGGGGAGAAGCTAATTTTCTATGAATAAAACAGTTCTTTAAAGTATGTTTTTTTCAAAACTCAGCTGGTACACTTCATAATGATAGTAGGTATTTTTCTCATTACTTTAAAACCAGAATTGAACATGCTATATACATCTAAATGCTTCTAGTTATAGCCTAAGTCTGTAGATCTCAGTCTCAAGGATGACATTTCCTGAGTAAATTTCTGAGCTTCTATTCAGTGTTGAAAGAACAAAGAACAGATAGGCAAAATTACTCATGTTTTCCAGTGAAGAATTATACAATGTAGTAAAGTATTGTTCACTAAATCTATTTTTCTACAAAACAATAGCTTTAAGAAATACAACTTTTTAGTATATATATCAAAAACCATGTTGGACACAATTTTTCATCTGCTTTGAAGTCCAAGTAGCAAAGTTTTGAGCTATCAATGTTGGTAGTAGATGCATCACTTAGAAAGGTAATTGATGCTACTAACACAGTGATCCTAATGTGATTGTGGTAGTAGTAAAGAAGTTTGGACAAAGGTATAGTAATAAATGGGAAAGTATCGCTTGGTACAGTTACATATTTCAGTTTCAGTGTCCCATAACCAAGCAATTGACAATGGTTTAAAAAAATGCTTTTCATTTGAGAAATAGTCCCTTGAAGATCTGTGCTCAGATTTAGCTAAAATTACATACTTGTTTATTTTCAATTGTGCAGGCTTCTTGGAGCCACAACTATTTCTACTGGAAAAACTCCTGCTTTGTTAAAAAAGTGAAAAATGTTGGAAAAACATGCTGATAAAAATCTGTTCTATTTGAGTTTAATTCATTTTAGTCAAACCAGACACAAAACAGCTTCAGGTCATATTTACTGTGGTTAAATAGATGATAATTGTTATCTGACTTCATGCATCTTCTTAGTCTTCCTCAGTTGAAAATACAAAGATCTGCATTTAAATGATATTTCAGTAAGTTATAAGCTGAATTATGTTATCTCAGAACTGAGGAACACATGGGTAGGTATAAGCAGACTCACTTGTTCCATGGTACCTTTTGGAGCACTGTGTTCTTGTTCATGGTCTGAGATTGTAAGAGCACATTTAGTCTCAGTTGCTATGACTTAATGAAAACATTTCAAAATATATTGAAGCTAAATTTCTGATATCTCAGCATACGTGTAAGGCCTGTGAGAAAGCTTCAGAGTCATCCCAGGTAGATAAACACAGCTTACTGATACAAAATGTTTGGTGTGACTCTTGTGCATTGAGAGAGAAGTATTGATGTTTTCTAGAGAGGTAAAGTGAACTGGTTTCACTTTGTGGATTTACAACAGGTTAAGAAATGAATTCCTGTGCTTGTCTCTTGGCAACACACACTGACACAATTTCCACAGCAGTTTATAGGCTGTGGTAGTATCTGTGACCTCTTCTCTCCCTCAGGCCATAGCTACATAATCACTTTAATTTTACATAACTATGCACAGCAGCCAAAAAGGGCAATCTTGTCTTCCCCCTTTGCTCCCAGCACCCCCTTCCTTCCCCTGTGCTGGCCCTACCATTCGTGTGATCAGTCAATGAGCTGAGTCGAAACTGTCTGGCTGAAACGACCCCCAAACCCCCAGCTGCAGCTCCTTGTTACAGTGGAGCAACTAATGAGGTGCTTAAGAAGTTTGAGATTTGCTTGGCTGTGGGGGAAGGTGTCTCCAAAAGAAGTCCAAACCCCTTGGGTCTCGCTTTTGTGGTGCTGTGTAGCTCTTCTGATAAAAGGTTTTCTGGGGTCTTGGCCAGCAGGGCTCTTAGGTTACCAAAGTCTGCTGATTGCACATAAATGCAGATAACTGTTAACATAATTTTTCTATGACTTTATCTTCCTTTTCGTTGTTTTAAATTGTGTTAGATATTGGTGCACTAAGTGTTAAAAAACTCTTTGAGTCTGTCTTTCATTCTTAGGACCAGTGATGGTGGAGGTAAGTGTGAAATAATTTGCTGAGAGGGCTTAAGTTAGGTATAGGCCTGGGAGGAAAGAAAGAATCAAATGTAAATGAAACTTCCAGAGGCATAGTGTTACATCTAACTTTCCATTTTCAGCACAGTGCAACATTGATATTTTATTTCATTCTGGGGAAAGAGGGGAGAAGGCTGGCACTTCAAATTAGCAGCAGCTGCAGAATTAAGACAAGGGTGTTAGTGACTCATTTGGAAAAGTACTAGCTAAAACATTCTGTCTCCTAGAAAAAACATTAAAGAAGGTTTTATGATACAAACTTTGAATTTTGTGAATAGTGTCAGTGACCCTCTTATTTCTTCCATGTAGCTTTCCTGATTAGTGACCATTTGCTTTTGACTATTGCACATGAAAGTGAGGAGAATACACGGGGACGTTTTGGAGGGGAAACATGGCTCCTGTCAGGGTCAAAGACTCCAGAATGCCTCTTACTTCTTTTGACCCTGTCAGTTGTCCAAAAGCTCAGATTTTTATTGTTCCAGGTAGCTGGAAAAAAGGGGTCATACGTAGTAGTTTCTTTGATGTGTTTGAATGAATGTCAGAGTAGTCAAACTCCAGTTTCCCAGAACACAGGGAACTTGGATTATAGAAAGAGTTTCTTTGTTCTCAGTCCCAAATTTCTTTCCTCAATTCACTGTTCTCACTGCTCAGGCCTTTTACGGGACTGTATTCATAGTGCTTATATTTAGGTTGTTCTCTACTCTTTCCACATCTGTATTTGAGTGAGGTTTTTTTTCCTTTCTCCGATGAATATGGGTATTTCCCCGTTTTATACCCAGGTCCTACAAATGGCTTTATTGAGAAGAACATGCTATTTTAAGAAGAGAAGGCTGAAGGGAGATCTAATTGCTGTCTAAATGTATCAAATGAGAGTGCACTGAAAAAGCAGAGCCAGATACTTCTTGGAGATGCACGGGGGGAGCTCTCTAAATCAGCCTTCTGCTCAAATCAGGTTTGTCAAGAAGATCAGACCAGGTTGCTTAGAGCATTATTCGGTCTGTTCTTGAAAGTCTCCAAGGATGGAGATGCACAGCCTCTCAGCACAACCTGTTTCAATGCTAGCTAATCTCATAGTGATTTTTTTTTCCCCTTATTTCCAGTCTGTACCTCTCTTTCTTCAACTTAGACTCATTGATTTATCCTCACATCATGGATGACTGTAAGAACCTGGCCCCTTCTCCTTGATAACTTCCTCAGAAATTTCCATTCTATAAATGGGAAGCTGCTATTAACTCCCACCAAAACATCCTTTTCTCCAGCCTGAATAAACCCAGTTCCTTCAGCTTTTCACAGAATATGTGATCCAGCCCCAGCCATCTTGACATCCCTGCACTGAACTCGCTCTGGCTTATCAGTGCCGTTTGCTGGGAGCTCAAAACTGCATGTGGGACTGTGAAGGGAGCCTTTCAAACAGGGTACAGTCACCTCCCTTCCTGAAAGCAGCCCAGCAGGAATACCAGAGCCTGCTGCTGGCTTCTGCTTGGCTGGCTGGCTGCCACAGCCCCAGGTCTGTTCCAGCAGAGCTGCTCCTCAGCCAGTCAATTCTCAGCTGTAAAGGACTCCTCCTTTACAGGTGCAGAACTGTGCACTTCTCTGAGGGAAAGATGTTAAACACACCAGTCTCAGTATAGAGACTTTAGCGCTCCACTTGGTCAAGGCATGGCATTCACTCCTCTCCCCTTGTCTACAGAGCTGGTAGTTTTATCCTAGAGGGGAATAGGCAATAGGGTGCAACACAATAGACACAAGTTGGGAAATAAGAAAATTGTAATTAGATATGAAGAATTATTTTTTCCACCATAAGTGTGATATGAAGGTACTGAGAGAGGTTTTGGAATCTCTTGGAGATGGTAAAAAACTCAATTGGACGAGGTCCTGAGCAATGTGCCCTTGGAGGGAAGTTGGACTGCATGATCTCCAGTCAGCCTTCCCAAACTCGTGTGTGCTTCTGAAAGGCTGACCCTGGTAGCCATTCATCAGCATAAGAGGCTCTAAAGAATCTGTTACTGTTCCTTCCTTGTTCTGTCATTGTAAGCTGTGCTATGGAATTTGGAAAGGAAAAGTATAGAAGGAAATCCCTTTATCTATTTAACAGAACATGCATTATACAAATATGCAAGTGCCATTTCAATAATCATAAATCATGCAAATTCCCTTATCCCATTTTAGCAAATATCTTATTTAAGCTGCTTAAAATTTGAGGTTTTAGGTTTGTCTATTTATTTTTCTCCTGCCAGAACATTATAGTGCTACAAAACTGTGCTGTAAATTGTGACAGACTTGTATACATTCTTATACCAAACCACTTTTTTAGGCTGACATTTCTGGTTCCTGCATCAAATCTGAATGTGTTGATAAGTTTTTGTCTGGAACATGGATTAAAAATTAAACAAAACAATAATAAACCCCCAAATCTTGTTTCTTTCCAAGCAGACATTATTCAGAGGTACAGCAGAATACTGAGGGAGGCAGTATTCTTTCTAGTAGAAAAAATTGGAAGCATTTACATGTTCCTATTGCTTTTCACTGCTATATTTCACATGACTTTTCTTCCAAATTACAGTAAGTTCATCAGCTGCAGGAGCTATGGATACATGAAAGGCTTCCAAAGCCACCCACCCAACTCCTTTAGCTCGCTCTGCTTTTATTAGCACTTCTTTCCAGTGTCTTTTATATACTCTCCCCCAGATTTTCTAAGGATTTTCAATGGCAGGTATAATAATAGGAACTCACATGTTCCCAAATCCTGAAGTTAATCTTAAAGATGCCGCTTGTACTAGATCTTAAAAAAAGTAAAATCACAGCTATGGTTGTCAACCAGATTGGTGATGAGAAAAACATGTAAAACCCACCAAATGTCAGTTCATCTTTACGCTGTTAACTAAACTGATCATTGTCCATTGATTCTGAAAATAAGGTTTCTTGTTAGGTGCCAGAATATAAATGTAGGGGCCCAACACTGGATTAAGTTGGCCCTAAGATGACTTTCATTGCCAGAAAGTCAAAGATAGCAGTGTTATCACTGCAAGCCATTATAACAGGAAAGAAATTACCACTTGAACACTTCTTTATTTTTTTCTTTGTCCTGGAGTGTTTACCTTGCTGGTGACTGTGCTATCCAAATGCAAAAAAAAAGTGCAGATTTTTCCAAAAATATGGAACTGGGGGAAAAAAATGAAGATACATTTATGTACTGGGGTTGTCTTTGCTCTTAGGAATTTTAAATGCTATTCTATTTTCTAAAATGCTAATTTTATTTAGTTGAGGGCCTGGTACTAGGGAGGAGTATTTCCAAGCATCTAACACTTACATGCTGAGTAGCTATGCTACTTTTTGAGAGAAATAGCAAAATACCCTAGTAAAAGAGAATGACAAAAGTTTAGTTTGCCATGATGCCCCCAAAAGAGGCAGGAAAGCAACTATGCATATTTTATATTTGTTGCCCCTTTCCTTCTTTTAAAATTGGAAGTGGAATTCTATGTCAGATGAATAATTGAATAATGATCAAATGAATAATAGATACCTTTTTTATTCATATGAAATATAATGGGTCATTTTCCGTGCTTACTTATATTTTCTCCAGCTCTATCAAGGTTAGTATAAATGGCTGCTCTTTTATTGATATTTGTATGAAGTTTAGAAATGTGTATATGCTGAACAGCAGAATTGCTGGCATTTCTGTGGCACACCTTTTAAGAGTAGGAGTTTATCTGAATGTTATCTTCCAAAATGTATTCTGTCTTTCTTATTGATGGAAACTATGCAGGGAGGGTGCTGTACATCCCAGTGCTCTGGTGGTGGTTGTGTACATGCATATTTAAAATGTGTTGGATATATAGTCTAGTTTAGATTTACCTACCAGTTGTTTAAAAATATTCACAGTTGGTTCAATTTCCTTGATTGACTCATTATTGTTATTCTTAGATCTTTGAAAGTGTGGTTCTCACCCTGCAGGATAGCCTGTGCTTCAAGTAATTTAGATATTGGGCAACTAGTGAAGTATGGATGTGCATGTATTGTTTATAAAATACTCTGGGTTGCTGTCTGTGTAATGAAGGCATTCATGTGTAAATAGGCACTAGTATGTGATTTTTTCATAAATTAGGACCTTAGTCCTTCTCTTGACACTGGTACTGAGCTCCATGTGTTCTTTAATTTAAATGCCCCTAAAATCTAGTCTTTGCAGAAAAGTCATGCACCAGAATCTTCCTTTTATGTCAAGAAATAATAAACATAATATTAAGTTGAATATTTATTTTATTACAGCCCCCTAGTTTTCAGTTTAGATGATCTGGAAAACCTCCAGACCATACCAGACAGCCTATAGCTTTAAGGCAGAGTTCAGGAGCCTTTGATGCCTTGGAGACAGCAGAAAGAAGGCTCACCAGTATAAAAGTTGTGTACAAATTTGAGCAACTCTCGCTTGCCTGATTACTGGAGGATGTCAGGAGACTGAGCTGGGATTTCTGGGAGCAGAAAGCTGAGAGCCATGTCTGGGAGTGACAAATATTTCACAGTTTTAGTGAGAATCTTTTGATTATTGATACTTATAGGAATAGCATCTGGAAGAGAGGAAATCATGTCTCAGAATGCCACTGAGATAACAGCAGAGAAGTAGTCGGGGTTCTGTACTTTTATTTAATGTTGGCCTCACAGAAGTGGCAGACACCTTTAGAACTACCCACTGTTAGTCCTTGCTGCCATGCTGAGCACCTGCTCTCAAGAGTGGTGGGTTTGCACAGAAGGGAGATGTTTCCACAGGGCTGATCCAGTTTGATTTCTCTGTCCCCAGCACTGAGCTTGTCTCTGGAAGTGGTTGAATAGGCTCTTCAAAGCTGGCTGTAGACTTGACCCTTGAGCCTTGTATTGTCATTTGAGATAGGAAAAGAGGAAAAGGTAACTGAACTGTACAAAGGCAGATGGAGGGAAAATGTAAGGAAAACTGATTTTGAAAGAGGAAAATTGCTGTAGGCACCAGATAAGGGGAAAGAATAAGTGAAAAGAGCAGAGAAGAGCAGAAGCCAAATTCAGTGGGGAGGCTGTGGCATGTGTGCCAGAGAATGGCACAAAAAGACACCTCCAGCTGCCAGGACATCCATGGGGAGTTGCATCTCCAACAAAAGGCGATTGAAGGCAGTATTCTGCAAGAACTCAGTTTGGGGACTGTTAAAGTTCAGCACAAATAAAAGGTGATTTTTACAAAAACAATGGATGACAGAAAAGAGCTCTGGGTGAGGCCTTATTTTATACAGATTGTGAGAGGACAATAGGTGCTTCTGGGATAAATGTGAAAGTTATCTTTGCCTCTTATCTGCTGCAATACTGTTGTGATACTGGATAGAAAGTTACAGAAGTAAACTTTTCAGAACTGAAGAGTTTGGAATTTCTTTTTACTTCTTGTAGCTTTTACCTTTTTTTTTCTTATTAAACTGAAACCAGAGTAAACGCAAGAACTTCCTGAACACTCTCTCAAGTGATGTGGTTGTGTTGCAATTCTTTTTGCTATTTTATATGTTCATAAATTCTCATATCATGATAGGTCTGGCATTAATCTGAATCCAAGAAAATATACAGTATAGCGAAGACTAAATGGAGTTAGTATCCACTTAGCAGACAGAATATCACTGCTCCTAGCAGAAGTGGCTAAACAGAAAAGCAACCCAAAGGCTCCATCTTAATATTAAAGATCAGAAGAGTATGCATGGGGAATAGACCTCAGCTGAAATTATGCAGTATTATCAGTCAGAATGAAACTTAGAATTTATAATAACATACTCTTTTGTCTTTAAACTTCATGCATAGGGAGACATGCTTTCTTACATTAAAGTTTTCCTTGCTCATTTGTGTTGTCTATACCATGCCAGAACCCTTATGTGTCCAAACAGCCTGCTCTGGTCATGTGTCAGTCAGCTCAAGGCTAAGGTCCATCACTGCAGCCCGAGGAGATCCCCTGTTTGGACTGGAAATAAGATTCCAGCCTGCTTTGGTGAGCAGAGAGGTGGGCTTTCTGTTTAAATTAAGATCACTTGGAGGAAAAAGCAGGACCAAGAGCAGGTTAGAAGTGCTCAAGTCATCACTGCAAAATAGCGTTTGTAGTTCTGATAACTGGAATAGAATGATATGTGTATTTTCATTCATTTTATGTGGAGTGGCCAGAATCACTGTGTGTTATGGCCTTTGGTGTGGTGGAGATCATGATACTCCGAAGGAGTAGCACAGAGAGTTTGCATTTTTCTGTCACCTCTAGAGCAACACAGCCGACAATAGGGCATTGGTTTTATGGAGAAAGAGTTGCAGATAATGGAGAAGAATAATGCAGAGTGATTTTGCACTTTGAGTATGCTGTTCTGAAGCTGTAACTACATCCAAACATGAGAAGATATTTTTTATTTTGTTCAGGTTTAACATCTCTGTTTTGTAGCTTTTGGTTTTCTTTCTTTTTGATGTTGGGTTGTTTTTTCTTTTTTAATCACAGGTTATATGGGTGATGTTAACACTCAAAAATGAAAAAGTCTCAGAGTTTTGCAGCATGTAGTTTCATCCTGCATATCTCTTGTGTGCAGTCATACCAGAGAATGGTATTTGGCATCTAGTTCCTCGATTCTGACAGCAGGGATCCTTGAGAGGTAGCTGCTGTGCCAGCACTGGGCACAGCATTAGCACAGTGGGCACTGGTGGAAGGCCAGGTATTAGGATTTGTTAGGTATTCTGGAAAATTTATCCCCAAATAGTTTCAAGTGGACAGAGCTTTCTTCTTGAAAAAAAGAGTGCTGTTGTCCAAAACAGCCTAATCCAAACAGCCTAATTTCAAAGCCAGCAAAACAAGAAAAGGAATTCTTCTTCTGCAAGGGGATTGTCGTGTCACGACGTTGTTGTAGATGTAGTTATATTTAAACCTGTTAATGGATGCACGAGGCTTCTGTTCCTGCTTCTTTCCAGGACGAAGCCTTCAAGGTTTGATGAAACTGAAGTAAACACGCCAGAGTGTTAGAGAATAGAAGCTGTCAACGGTGCAGAATATTGAGACTAACAAGATTTAGAGCTTGTCTCCACTTAAAAATATAATGGAATTTATAAGGAAATGCTTTTCTGGAATTATTGAGCATATTAAATTCCCATATAGATGTTCATGTATCTACACATCCCTATCCAGGGTTATTTTGGAGTAGTTCTGGTAATTTTCCAAATGTAGACAAGACTTAATTAAGCTGACTCAGTGTGCTAAACTCATGTCACCTAAAACTCTATTAACTATATTGTCCTCTAATTACTGATTTTAATAGTTTTAATTATATGACTAAATCCACTAATAGCAGAAGTAAATAAATGCACAATGAATATTTATTCACTTCACTAAGTGAGCATTTTGCCTGCCTGCAGTATTCAGAACCAGGCTGCAGAGCACTTGGCAAAACACAGATGAGATTTCTTTGCATTCTTTTTGATGTCTCTTTTCTTGAGAATTATAAGTACTGAAATTACACAGGTATCTTGGATTTAATTTTAAATTGAAAGGCTTCTAGGATGTGCAGTAGTGCAAAACACAAGTAACTACATGAATGTATTGTAACTATATTAACACATTTAATTAAATACTAGGAGTTTTAGAAATAAAAATTATACAGAGGAATGAATATGAAGTTGCTTAGCTTTATAAAAGCCACATTTACTATAATGCAAATATAGATATATATTTAATTTAATGACAGTAAATGTTGGAATGAGAGACCAACTCTGGCAATTAAAATTGGAGGGCAATGGAGTTAAATAAGTAAAGCAGAGTAGAATTTGACACTAAATACAGAAAAAAACTCAGTTGCAGTGTGCAGCATGTTCTACTTTTGTGACTCTTATGGACTTCAAAGAGAATTGTACATTTGCATCCCAGGGCAGAAATTGGCCGTGTGCTTGGAAGCATGAAATCTCTCAAGGTAATACTTCATAACTATGGAATGTATCCCATGACTGATATGTAGCTAAGAACTGAGAATCAAGTTACACATTAGGAATACTTGAAATTAAATATTTTTCTAGTTAAAGAGAGCATTATGCTGGGTAAACAATCTATATTTTCTTTTTCTAGAGATGCACTGGAGCATAAATATATGAAGCATTGAAATATATATGTTTGTATTTCCTGGTCTTTATTGGATTTTAGTAATAGTTCTTAAAGAAAAAAGTTTTTTTTTTTCTTGAGTTAATTTATTAGTGTTTTATGTTTGACTCTTGAAGTATCTATTTTTAATTTCTTTTTACATTCTTCTTTTTTTTTATTCCAATTAAGTTTGGAATTTCTGATTTCAAGCAATTAATTTCCAAACATACCAACTTGTTTCAGCAAGGAAGGAGTAAATATCCCTAACATCTTACTAGCATTTGCACAGAAGCATTCACTGGGCACTGTCAGTGGTCTTTTATGAAAAAAGTTACCGAGAACAAAAAATAAATTGGTGAACTTTATTGCATCTAAGATGGACAATAATTTCCTGGATTTTCATTCTCACAGTGACCCAGACCCTTGCAAGTACAGAGGAGCAGTTTTGTGCTCAAGTGGATGTTCTTTCTGTAGTGTCAACTCTGCTCGCTCTTCCTGGATCCAGTCCCAGTACCAGCTGAAGCCCCGTAGTGGGCAGGTTTAATGAGGGTGTTGGACCTGTCTATCTTATTTTCTTCCCATGGCATTCATGCCTTTCTAGAGTTTTGTTTTGGAAGGTGATGATCATGAGATTTTGGCTAAACAGCTCTCATAGTTGGGGAGACCCTTCTCTGCTGGCTTTGAGTGATGGAAGAAATTGCTGCAGATCCAGCCAAACCTTCAGAAAGCAAATTCTCATGAGCAATAGAAGAGGGTGTTTATTTGACATGAAACAATTAGTGAAGGAAAAACAGATTTTCTTGTACTTGTTCTTTTGCTTGACGTCCTGTGCTTCTGAGCCCAGATGGTCAGGAGGGTTGTCTCTGGGAGCTGGGTGTGACTGGAAGGTACTTGGGAATTGATGCAGCTTTCGGTTATTCCTCCTTCTTCCCTTGGAGCAGGCTGGCAGCCCTGAACCCAGGCCAGGCATCCATTGCACAGCTGTGAGGGCTCAGGGGGAACCCAGGGCACAAAGTGCATTTAGGAATATGCAAAAGGAGCAGTAGAAGTGTTTTGTGTGATAATCCTTGAGTTTAAGGTAGACTACTACTTTTTGAAAAACTTTGTTGCATTCTGTGAGTTCAATATCCTGTGACTAATGGGTACTATTAGGGAATTCTCCAGTGTTCAGAGATAATGTTAGGCTCATTGCAGACCTGATAAAGAACAATGCAACACATTAATCTCATTGTCAGAAGACTTATATATACATCTCAGCTGCAAGAGATGTTATTTTTTGCTAATACTTTATTTCTGTCATTTTTAACGTCCTTCATCTCTGCGTCATAATTTGTAAAATGCTTAATCATGAAAACAGCATTTGGAATATATTAATGTAGTTAAGAATATTCACGTGATTAAAAATCTGAAGTTCTATCTGACCTTTGCAGATCGAGTCTGAAGTCTTTGGCTTCTCTTTACCAGAGCTCTGAATTGATTAGATTCTGACAAGCACACAGAGTAAAATGTAGATGTGCTGTACTTTGCGTAAGTTTTTAAGCATATATGGTTTTTCTGTTATGTTGCAAAGTAAAAGCTATTTACAGAAAAGCACATACTGCAGTACTCATCCCCAAGAAGGGATTTCACATGAAGGCTGCATTTATATGCAATCTAATGACCATTTCTTCAGTAAAATTTCACTGTCCTGCAGAAAATAAAATACAGCAGCACTTATATAATAGAAACTTTTAGCACTGTAAATTGTGTTCTTTCAGCAGTAAATGAACTTTCTTCTTAAACCGAGCTGAAGTTTAGGAATGCAGTGTTCTTTGTCTCATAATTGTCTGCCTACACACACTCAGTCTGCACTTCTAACCACTCACCACTGAAGAAGCACATGTCCTATATTTTTGGTCTCAGATGTATATTTTTGTAGTTGAAGATGTCTTTACATTAACAGAAATAACTTCATAATGATTATACATTAGAGGTAATGGTGCCAGTTTTACATTATTATGTGCATACGTACTTGTTAGAACATGAATGATATTTTCAGAGTAATCATACATTTCATGGAACTTTTAAGTATTCTTGGCTCCAACAAAGTCTTCAACACCATGTTTGTTGAATATGTACTTTTTCCCTTACTAATCTAGTATTGCCATTTGTTAGGCAGTGATGAATATGTTCTCCAGACAAACTAACAGAAGACAATAGATCAGTTCTCCATCCAGGAAAACAATACAATGTAATAGAATATTAGACGAGGGCTTTAGAGGACAACCCATCAATCTGTAAAAGAAAAAGGTCAGCCTGGTATGATGCCTCTAACTGTGCTTCAGAAGAGGTAAATATAAAACCATAAAGAAAAGCAGCTGTCATTAAAAGCTAAGCCTAAAAAGCACAAGCTTCATTATCGTGCTGATCTGGATGAACCTTAAACAATGTTTACAGTAAGGTTTGGAGAGTTGCCTAGCACTGGTGTATACACAATTAAACAACATAGCTGAACTTTTCTTTCATGTCAGCATACTGCTAAAAAGACCTCCATTGTACTCATATGATAGTCATTCTTGGAACTTACAACATAAACAGGGGAAGAGAACATTGACTTGTAATTCTACCCCATGATGGCTGAGTGCATCAAGGGGCACGACTGCATTTTCACCTGTGCAGCTTAAGGAGTAAATTATATATACAAAATCATGGTAAGGCTATACCTGAACTCAGTTTGGACATGCAATGTGTACCTGAATTTGGGAGTTGCAAATATGGACTAACAGTTTCTTAATATATTGCAAAATTAATTCTGATTGGTTTGAGCACCCTTATTTCAGTGACTAATAAGCATCTATATACTCATCCTTGCTTTGGTATAGTAACTCATGAAAAGCAAACAGAAATTACTGAAGGAATAAAGGAAAGCCAAAGCAACAGACCAGTTGGTAAACTTTGAAAGTGGATAAATGGAATTGTAACTGCAATTCAGCATGTCATTAGTCCAAGAAATACTTGTGTTTCACATTGTAATACTAAGAGTTTCCAAAATCACCAGTATTATTTTATATTTATTCTAGGTATTTTTAATATTTTATTTTGGATAATTTTGCATAAGTGTGCATCATAATAGTTTGTGTAGTGCTTGCAACTAATGTTATTTCATTAACTGGCCACCCTCAGTTCCTATTAAGCTGCTTATTTTTATGTAGAGACTATACCTGAATGAACATTTTAAATGAAAAACTTAATATTACTGGATGTATGTAAAAATGGAAGTTAATGTAGGATATGAATTTAAATGTACAGTATATGACTTGTTAGTTGTAGAACAATTAATGAGATTGTGTGTAGTTGATGACACTGCAGAAAAATGGACACTAACTGAATGGTATATGAAAAATGTTCCAAACTTTCATAAACATAAATCACAGAATCACAGAATGGGCTGGTTTGGAAGGGAACACAGTAGGTCATTTGGTCCAACCTCCCTGTTTAAGTGGGACTGTCCCAGAGCACATGGCAGAGGACTGTGTCTGGACAGTCTTGCAATATCTCCACAGCCTCTCTGGGCAACCTGTTCAGTGCTAATCACTCTCACAGTAAAGTTCTTCCTCATGTTCAGGTGGCACTTCTGTGCATCCATTTCTGACCTTTGCCTCTTGTCTTGTTGATTGGTACCACTGAGCAGAGCCTGGGCCATCCTCTTGGCACCTTCTCTTCAGATACTGATAGACATTGATGAAGTCCCCTCTCAGTTGTCTCTTCTGGAGGCCCAGCTCCCTCAGCTATTCCTCGTAAGAGAGATGCTCCAGTCCTTTAATTATCTTCATAGACCTCTGCTGGACCTGCTCCAGGAGCATCATGTCCCTCTTTTCCAGATAAGCCCAGCACTGGACACAGCACTCCAGATGTGCCTCGCAGGGCTGAGCAGAGGGCCAGGGTCACCTCCCTGACCTGCTGGCAATGCTCTTCCTGATGCCCCCAGGACACCACTGGGCTGCTTGGCCACAAGGGCACTGCTGGCTCAGGGGCATCTCCCAGGTCCTTCTCCACTGAGCTGCTTCCCAGCAGGTCGGCTCCCAGCCTGTGCTGGTGGCTGGGGTTATTCCACCCCAGGTGCAGAGACTGCATTTGTTTCAAATAGACAGTGTTTTCTTTCAAAAATCCATTTTCTTAATCAAGACCTCTTGACCTTTGCTTTCTATTGGAATAGTACTAATCCCATGCAATTTCAGGTAATCACAACACTCACTCATCAGAGATGAAAACAGGTTTTAGTGTTATTTGCAGGCTTGAAATGAAGGTGTTTAACCTATACATTCTTCTCACTTTCACTGTGCTGTTTTTACTGCTCATTGACCAAAAATTATTCATACTCTGTCAGTTTATTACAGTTGTGATAGAATAATTATATTCTGCTCTATACTAGAGCTGATAATAAGAGGAAAAATAATCATTTTATGTTGTCAAGACCCTCAGTCTTTCAAAAATTTGCAGTTTTTGAAAAAAGATCTCTCATTTATCTGGACAGATACTCAGCTGGAGAATAGCGACATGCCAGTATTATTGCTTTAAAAAATCAGAATTTAGGAGTAGTGCATGGACTCTTGTGTGAGATGGAGATAAAAAAAAATCATTAGCAATCCTGTGGCATGTTTGCTAACAGCATTAGAAAGTTCTCTTCCAAGCAGCCCAATCCAGAAGTGAATGTACAGGCACTTCATTACCTTTGAAGTATATTTTCTCAAATTACTGTCTTTCAAATTAGGCCTTTCTGTCAGATGCAATTCATGTTATATTGCCAGTTGTTGCCACTACCTTTCTCTTGAATTTTTAATACAAAAAAGTTCTTTCAATATCAAATGAGCTCTTTCTTTTTAAATTAGACGGCTTTTTGTATATTCTGGGAAGCCAAGGAAAGGTCCTGGCTTGCAAAGTCAAGTGAATATCGTGGTGGTCTAAGTGCAAAATCTGATGGATAGCCACTGGGTAGAGGAGGGAGGAATTCACCATTTGAGCCTGCAGGTCCAAACAAGCTCCCTGCAGGGACACCCTGGGCTTAGACAGTGACTGGTACTTGGGTGTGCAAGAATTACAGTCTGAGGAGAGTGAAAGGAAACGCCAAACATAAAGGCTCATGGCTGCTGCAAATCAGTAAAGTCAAAGGTGTGTGCACTGTGCCCTGGAGAGGTTTCCCTGTGGGCTTTGGTGACATTTTTATTGCTATCTATGGGTAACATCACCCATATTAACTTCAATGGGCTTATGCCCAGCAAATGGAGAAAAAGTCCAAAAGCTGTTATAGTTAATTTTCAATTGCAACTATCAGATTTCCTTTAGGACTGTAAGAATATCATGCTACACAGCATGTCTTGTGGCTGTAAAGAATTCTGCTTTAATAACCTTTTAATATTTACTAATATAAATCTACCTTCTTGTTGCTGGCAGCACATTATTTTATTCTAATAATGGCATGCATTTGTGGCTACTCCCTCTGTGTACTGGTGTCAGCAGTCCTGGTGCAGATAAGGGGTTGTCACTGCTTCCATGATAACTTTGTATTAACAAGAGCTAGAGTGTATTTCATTTGTTGCATTAACTCGTAAACTGGGACTTTGCTCAAAAGTAGTTGATAGAAAATAATTTATACAAAATATGCTTCTCTGGTTTTTTTTAATTGTAAGAGGAAGCTACCATCTTATTTGAGTGTTACTTTTCTTTTAAGAGTAACTTAGCTTTTTAAAGTACGTGAGAGGATGTTACTTGATATTTCAAAAGTGGGCCAAATGTCTTTATACTTCAATGGTAATATGACTGGTTTAATTTTCTAAGGCATTCACTTGAACATTAGTAAAGTAAGTGCTAACATAAATATCAAAAGATAAAATAGAAATAAAATATGTCTTCTAGTAAATATTTTCTGGTATACCTGTGGATCTAATTTACATTGCTTTAAGGTGCTACAGAATGATGAGGTCCTATTTATGTACCAAAACAGGCCTAAAATGA
Organism: Petroica traversi; assembly: GCA_025920805.1. Taxonomy (NCBI): domain Eukaryota; kingdom Metazoa; phylum Chordata; class Aves; order Passeriformes; family Petroicidae; genus Petroica; species Petroica traversi. The sequence continues at coordinate 3,881,069 of JAHLSL010000067.1, forward strand.
TACATGAGAAATGCCCAAGCATTGCATCATTTCCCTGTCCAGTTTCACAACTGTTGTGATTATCTCATTAGACCTGATACGTACTGTTTGCTATACATTCATGTCAAGATCACTTCAGCTACACAAATTGTTATTTCGGTGGAATTAATAATCTTGTGTTGCACCCCAGAAATTCAGTGATATATGTTCACTTACTCATTTTTTCCAGGGAAAACTAACATGACCTTGTAGACCTTTCTGCCCAACACACCAAGGCATGCAGGTTTAATTTTGTGCAAGTATTCTTTATTTGCTCAGTCCCTAACCACTGATGTGATTGGCAATAGATAAATGAGGAATCCAGATACAAATCATACAACAGGCTTCCCTTCTAGTGATCCCCATAAAATCATGATGCTTAACCCATAAATTGTTTGAATAGTTCTGGGTTTTCTTTTAAAATTAATTCTAAGTACAAGTTGCTGGAATATTGCTGTAATGAATTGTCACTGAAATTTACTGAATTTAGATTACTTCATCAATTCTTTCAGAAAATTGTTGTTGTTGATTTTTTTATGACACAAGAAGCATGACAAAAAAGGCACGAGCCAATTCAACTTGTAGACATAAAAAAATACAAACCACTGTAACCCATCAAGCTAATTATGGTATTAAAAGCTGACATCTCCAGACTCCATGCTTCCTTTTTTAACTTCTGTATGATGACAAAAATGAATGTGGCATACATGTGAAGCAACATGAATTTGCAGTCAGAAAAGAGAACTATTAACAATAAACCTCCATGGATGCAGTCCTGAAGGACTTTGTGTCCTATTGAACAGCACTGGGATTACTTACAGTAGTAGGGATTTGTTCTGGGACTTTGCAGTGTTGCCACCCAACCATTTTGTGGCTTCCAAGATATTCAGAGCTTTTATAAAACAGAGAAGAGCTGAAGAGCATAGGGAAAGTACTTTTTTATACGTAGCATTGCCACTTCGGAGACGCCAGGACATGCAGGTCTTATGGTGCCATCGCATTTTAAACAGAATTCTCCAGTGCTTTCACTAGCAAGTTGTACTTGAGAATTGATGGCAAGAATATGAACCCGGTGTGGTGTGTGCTTGCAGGCTGAGCGGTGGTGGGAGGCCAGCTGTGGAATGTGGGAAAGTGGCTGAACTGCTGAAGTCATGCAGGGAATGTTAAATGTGTCTCCAGCTGGCAGGGAGCTGTGGCTTAAACACAAGCTCCAGGTTCTGGGTATTGCCGAGTGTTCCCGGCACCCTCGGCTCCTGCTGCCCTCAGCATGGCGCTGATACAAGTCACAGATGGATTGAGAGGAAAAAAATTAGATGCTTGTCACCTTTTAGGGGAGTTTTAATGGCAAATGGAGTGAGGCAGTGAAGGCTTAAAGTTTCTTATTATGAACTAAGTGTTATGGTAGCAAAACCAGTGAAAAGTGTGGGCCAGAAAAATTAATGCTGCAAAGAAAAATAGCTCTCTTTTTTTTTTTTTTTTTTTTTTTTTTTTAATGCAGTTCACCCCTCTTTAAAAGTCCACTAAATTCGGGGGGGGGGTGTGTGGGGGTGTGTGGAGGGTCGATTGTGTGTGTGTTCTCCTGCAACTTGGCCAACACATTCCAGCTTATAGTAAAAGCACCAGAGGCAGGCACTGCCATCTGCCTGGCATGGCAAAGGGCAGAGGGGGAGTCCATGCAAGATGTGATGCAGCTCTTCTAGGTGGGTAGAATTTCCTCATGTCCCCCTGTATTAGCAGAGCAGCTGCTGGGAATACCCCTAAGGGATACCCCTAAGGGATATCTGCAAGTGTTTTCACATATTGTGCTGATATCACTTTGCATCAGCCCAGAGCCAATGGGAAAATATGTGGAGACAAATCCTGCCAGAGTGCCAGTGAGGTGACTGCTGGTCCAAGTGCACAGGCTGTATAATACTGGTCTATTCCAGGGAGAAGACTATGTAGATATACCCTGTGTTATCTAAAGGCATACAGAGGGAATGTCAGAAAGCTCAGAGGCAGCAACGGTGTTATGAATAACACAGAAATTTAGAGTACCATCTATTAAATATTATTAAATCAACAGTAGAAAATTGCTTATTACAAACTGCAGTATTTTACTGCCAAACCATGCAAGCCCCTAGCAACAGTCCTCCTCTGGAAACTCCTAGTTGCCTTCCTAAGGTTAATTTTCATAACAAGATTACAATTTCAAATCATCAAGAGAAAGCACTGATGGGCTCTTTTTCAGCTTTTGCTAAGCTAAAGACTCCACCCAAGTAACTCTGGTCATAAGACATTTTCTTCTGTTAGAGTCATAACTCAGGATGTGTCACAAATGCCATTAACATTGAAAAAGACACAGACTGAGCCTCCTTATTTTTAATCCTGACCACAAGCCTCTTGACTCTGGATCAGTAACAGAATGGAGAAACATGAGAAAAATGCACTTTTAAACTATTCCTATGCAAGCAATAATTTAAGGGGGTTTAGAGATTAACTCTGGTAAGTCTGGCACAGATGTCAAATATTACTTTCCCCATCTAACCGCACCCTCCTTGCCTGTCCTCTCTGTACTCACACGCCCCAGTGAAGGCAGCAAGGGGACACCTGCCCATGCCTCTGCTGTTCCTGGAGGAGATTGGCACTGCCACTTGAATTTGCCTTGCTTGATCATACAGCATCATCAGCACTGCCTCTTGGAGGAAGGTGCCCCACCTCTCTAGGACCAGAGAGGAGCGTGTGCTGTGGGCAGTAGGTGAGAAAGCAATGCATCTGGGATGGACATAGAGCCTCATTGAAGGAAGTCTAATTGGGAAAGGGGGTAAGGACGCAGCAGCCAAGGGAACACAGGAGAGCAGCAACAGAAAGAATACCCTGCAAGCACATGAAAGCTCACCTTCCAGCCTCCTCCTCAGTCTGTCCTATGGGAATAAAATTCTTCTCAGTCAGGAGTTGGAGTGCCTGAAAAGTAATTCTAGTGGTGCAGGAAGCTCAGGAAGTGTGGGGGGGAAAGTTTTGCTGAGCTGAGATACCATGCGCTGTATTTGGAGCAGCTGAGGCTCAAGCATTCCCTTCTGCTCACTCTGCCAGACAGGCATTTTTGGCAGAAGAGCAAAAAGGACACCTGGAGGCAGCAATACCTCAAATTACTAGAGGCAGGCTTGCAAATGTTCATCTGCCAAAACCCAACTTGTAGTAAGAACATTCACTGCTCTCCAGTAGTCAACAAACAGAGTGGTTGCTGTATGGTATCAATAGAAGCAGCTGGTGTAAGTCGTGGGTCTAAAGGAGATGAACAGCAGACCAACGTTAAGTGCTTGTAATTTGTGCTTCAAGGTCTGCAGCTCAGTTCAGATCAGTATCCTGTAATAGAGAAGATACATTGTAAAACTAAAGCTGTTTTCAGATGTGTTCTTTTGTAGCAGTACCAACTTTAAGCATCCTTCTTTGTCTCCAGCCGTTCTTTCTCCCCACATTACCCCATCAACAATGCCAGCAGAGCTGTTAGTGGGGCCACACAATGAAATAGATCTGGGAAGCAGTCCAGGTTAAAAATAAACAGCAAAAAAGAAAATAGGAACAAGCAGGATAAGGGGGAAAATGTTTATGCTAGCATTATTGCTGAAAGAAATTTAAGAAACTTTGCACTAGTGAATTCTCATTTACTATTGGAGAAAACAACTGATAATGTGCAAAGTAAAATGTGAGGTCAATATCCTAGTGGTCTGAGAAAAGCAATCACAATTATTATTTACCTTTATATTTTATAAAAAAGATTATATTAATGTGAGACACTACAAATTTATTACATAAATGTTATTGCCATATAGAACGCTGCTTAAAGACAGGCACTTCTGTAATCTGTAAGTAAAAAATGAGTTTCAGACGTTAAATATTACTTTTATGGTACAGAGGAAAAAATAATTGTGAAACTCAAACTAGAATTAGGAGGTTTCTAGAGAAAATCCTGTGTATTTCAGTTCTAGATTTTGTCATCTTTGGTATAAAATTAACCAAAAGTTGTGATAAAAGTCTAATTGAAATATAAATAAAAATACATATTTATTTTGATCATTACAAATGAAATGAGGAAATTAATCTCAAAATGTGGAAATAGGGGGGAAGATGAGCTACCTTTTCTGAGTAAACAATGACTGCTGTTGTACAGAATAGGGAAATAATCCAATCAGTCAGCCTGTTCTTACTGGTGCAATCATCTTCATATCACAGGACATAAAAAAGTTCATAAAGTGAAAATAAAATGAGAAAAGCATGCAATATTAAGGAAGAAATCAGATTTGTGAAGGCTAAGATGTATTTGTAAATAGGTCTTTTCATTCCTGTAAATAGGGCACAGCACACTGTACTTCATATCTGCAGTTAAAAACAACCAAGGAAAGCAGAGCAGCAAACGACGCGGGCACAGATGTTGAGACAGCGGCTGTGTGGTGGAGCAGGGTGCTACAGGCACAGGTCTTTCCACACTCAAGGGGCTTTGACATTCTCTTCTAACATCCCAACACCTTGAACAAGCCTATTTTGCCTTAAAGCATGGGTCTGTTAATTAGTTTCAAACAAAACCTTAGTTATGTTAACATCTGTCTGGTGTTAATGCCTAATAAAGTGGATCGAAAGACTGGATAGTTTAGGGCGTTGTCATTTATCTGATAAGACAAAAACTATCTGAAGAATTCTTAGAGTTGCTGGAATTTGGAAACTGGGAGTGTAAGGCAATGCATTTGGAGTTCAACTGCAGTGGAACATTTTAGTTCACCTGAAATGTATCATTTTTAGAGATTTCAATGAAACTAACTCAGGCTGAGTTAGTTGTTTCTTTGCCCCAATTAATTTTCAAGATTTTTAGAGGAAGTAAAGATAATTTTAAAATTATATATTTAACTATTTAATAAGAAAAAGTTCAGAATGAAGTAAAGGGTTTTATTGTCAATAACAGTTGTGAGGATTGTTGTTTTTGCTGCATGGTGCTTATCCCTGATGCTGATGGAGAGATTAGCTAAGATTGGTTGTGTTTTGTCTCTGGACCCTCCTTGTGTATCCATCTTCCAGTTCAAATGCCTCCTTGTCTATTTAAAACTCTCTCCTTACTTCCATGCCCTGATTTATGGAAGATAGGGGTAAAGCCTTTATCTTCTTCCTAACTAATAGAAGGGTTGATTGAACTACATTGCTGTAAGGTATATAATTTTTAACATCCTTGGCCTGCTCTCTATACTTTCACTCTTCACAGATTCTGCAAGTAACTTCAGCAGGAGTTACATGGTTTCTGAGGGTTCAGTTTTCACTTACTTTACATCTGGCAAATTGTCTCATCATTTATAATGCTCAAGATTTTAGAATGAGAGTGTAGTAAGTTCATAAAGACATGAATGATTTTGACATGTCTTATTTTAAAACATCTTTGTTTCTCCCAAATGTACCTAATTTCCAACCTTGTGTTACTGTCTAAAGGCATAGTATCTGGTAGGAAAAGAACAAAGTTGTCAGTGTTTCATGGCTGTTTGTTGATATTGTGAAATGAGATGCCTGTGTTTGTTGTACTTAGAGGCCGCTGTCTCGGTTGTCACCCTTCCTCAAATGCTCAGCAGAGAGTTTAAAAAGGGAACTGCACACTTATTCTTTTTGAAGACAAACCACCAAAAGTAGGTTTGAAGTAAATCCACAGGACAGATAGGGAAGCTTCCTCTCGCACTGCCCATATTGAAAAATGTGGTCTAGGCATTTCCAGAGGTAGTAAACCAGCTTTAAGGTTGAAAAGGAAGGATTTTATGTTAACGTCAAGAAGATTTTAACTTTGGGATTAATGTCTTAATCCAAATTTAAGCAAGCCTTAGCTGCTAAAAACCAAACCTTTTGAGATTTAATGTGAAAATCATGCCATGCTGTCTGTGGTGCAATAACTGAAGGCCCAGGCCAGATGCAGATCACTTTTTCTGTAATTGCTTTACCACCAGACTTTAAGATTTCAAAGACAGGAAGTAGGATCACATTCAGTGTAAAAAAAAAAATTATAGAATTGTGTCATCAGGTATGTTTTAAGGACATAAAGAGGCAGGGACTAATAGTAACAGACTGCTTCAGTACTCCTGGTGCCCAGGAACAATGCACTACAGCTAACTTGGGAGCTATTGATTATAGCTCATAGTTGGTTCCTATTTAGTCAAACAAGTTTAAGGCTAGAGGACATATATGTTCTGGCCCTTGTCAGTGAGGTTGAGTATGGCATAGATGAGCTTAAGATTTTATTGTGAAGATGTTAAGACCCTGAGTTCTCAATTGGATGCTGTGTTAGTGAACGGGCTTTTAAAAACCTTGCTGTATTCTGTTTACGCTTGAGAATAGCTCACTAAAATGGTTACAGATGTTCCACCATCTGTAAATGGAGAGTTTAGTAATAATAATAATAAATATGAATAGTAATAATAGAGTTGAGAAGCTTAATTATTTGTGCAGTGCTTCAAGAATGAAAAATGTTAAATAAATCAAATTAGTAATTAAAGTTTGCGCATGTAATAGAAAAATATGCCAAGTGACTTAGATTGGAAAGCAGTTAGTCAAAATTTAGCCTCTTTAGTCTGTTTTTTTTGTGGAAAGATGAAACCCAGGATTGTTACTTTATACACTGTGAAAACTGAGTCAGAATTAATGGGTATTTTATAATTCACTTACAACACACCACATTCATTAGCATGCATTAATGGAACTACGATATTCCCATGTACATATATCATGTATAAATACTAAAAAATACTTGTATGAAATAATATACTGATTATATATTCTGATAATGTAAGGTATATAGAAATAATATACTGCAATGTATATTTGGTTTTTAAAACATTCATGTGCTTATATGTTTGAATGCTGCATACAAGCACAACTTCTCTAAAGCACAACTTCTAGTTGCATGTTAATATCTGACATTTCAAATACTCAGAAAACAAAGTGCTGCCTGAGAGCAGACAACAGGCTTGCAAAACTTTGTACTTGAAAATAATGAATTCAGGAAATACCTTGTGCCTGACCCCAGCAACAATCTCTTCCTCCCTGAGAGTGATCTGTGTGCTCTCGGCTCCACAGTAATGGCAAACACACAGGCTGGAGGGAGGGGGGCATGGAGAAAGAATCTGTAGCAAATGCAAATGTCTCCTTTTTGTATGGATCTATGTCGCCACTTTTGCTCACGTGGGGCAAAGTTCTTTACTTCCCTCTGGGAAGGTCTGCATTCTGCAACTGAAGGCACCATTTTATTCTCAAAGAATAGGGAAATACATCCTAAACCTGCCTAGGATAGCAGCCACAGCAGGATATATTGTAAAAACAATCTGTCTCTGCTATTCAGCCACCATTTTCCAATCAGTATCGAATAATTTCCATAATTCTCCTCCCCTTCGACCTGAGTTCTGCGCTTTATGACCAATTGAGCAAGGAATCTATCCATCGATCTAGAGAGTGAGTGTTATTTCTATGAATTTGGAACAATGGAACACTGTGGAGTTATTTGTTTTATGTCTAGGATTGGTTTTGTCTACTGGTATACCTCTGAAAGCAGAAAAGAATAAATGAACATGAAAATCCCAATGATTTGTGTTGGTGGACACCCCTTCCACCTCCCCATGAAGGCTGAATCAAGTATAGAAGAAAACAAGGAATGTCCTTGTTATTGCTTGCTGATGATCATGAGTTTTCTGTGTGTTCACAACCAGGACAGACAGGGGCTGTTACTCTTCATTGCCTTGCTCCTTGTGAAAATATTTAAAGCAAAACAAAGTGGGCAGAAAGTGTCTGCTACTCAGAACCTTCAAATAAATCTAAATCAAATCTTCAGTAGTCTTCTAACACTGAAATAAGTAATTACCCAGAGCATGGGAAATTCATGAGTTTGGTCCCATGTCTCCCCCATCCCAGACTACCTGCTTGTCATCCACTTTCCAGTAATGGATTGCTTGGGTAGTCTGCAAATAATCAAGATAAGAGGTTGTTCCAATAATGCTCAAGATAGAAGAAAGTCTTGCAGTTGGGCCACCTCCTAGAACACTGCAGTCCCTAAACTGTCCCTTTAGTTAAAATGCTTTTGTACTCCAAAGAAATAAATCCTGACTCTGCCTTTGGAAGAATGGTGCTACAACTGTGTAATTCCCTATTACAGGTAAAGAAAGTTCTGATTTGCTTTCCTGTTGCAAGGCTAGCCTGTCAACACAATGTCTGGTTCTCTTGTCTAATCGAAAAATCTGGATTGGTCCAGATACATATATATATATAGTCAGTCAGATGCTTAGATCAGATCTAGTCCCCATTATGAATGTTTGCAAATTGCAAATGCAGAGTTTTCTGTCTGGTGACTGCCTCCTTGTTTCTGTTTTCCATATTTCATACAGTATTATCTATGTAATAATATTTAGCCATTATCTGTTTAATATTTGCAGTAGCCTGCCAGATCACTTCAGCAAGGTGGACAGAAAAATGCCATTTTTCCCTATGTGCCTGTCACATTTTCTGTTGTCTCCTGTTGCTTTTCCCAGTTAAAACCAGCAGTAATTAAACATGAGTAAGATCACTACTATTTTTATTTCCTTGTGTATCAGCTCTATAATATTTGAGATTCTTCTGCTTTCTTCTAAGCTGTAAACTGAATTATCTAAAGTTATTAGCATATCAAATTAGAACAGTAATCAGTGTGAGGGAACAGTACTGGTCCCAGTTCTCAGCTCTGCAGAGCCAGGAGCTTTTCATTGTCCCACTTGAAGATGTGTCGTGTCTGCCATGTTGACCACTGAGGTTTGAAGACACTACAGTGAGAATTAGGTGACAGCAATCAGGGTGCTGTGCATTCCCCCACAATCACAAGAAGAATAGTATTCACCTACTTTGTATGGTTTATACCTGTTTTGTGCACTATTTTTATGTTCATTTTTATGTGCAAAATTATATAGATATCAAGATCTAAGGTCAAAAAAATTGAAACATTATTCTACCTGATGGCTCTCTTGACTCTGCCTAAAGCAGTGCCAACTGTCGATTGCATGTTTCAGTAACATTTTATTTAGATGTTATTTCTTCATAGTAAGTCTTGTTTCTGAAGTACTGTAAGTATTCTACTCTCTCTACCGTTACGATCAAAAGCAGTATTAAGTAAAGAAGACCTAATTGGATCTCCCAAACGTTGTATGAGCCAACTATTTTAAAGTCAATAGTAATAACTAGTATTAGATCAAATAAAAGCTCAAATCTTATTTAAATTCCAAGGGTAAAAAAATGTTATTAGAATATATGCAATAACAGGAATTTTATAAATGTTCAAATAAGAATGGAGAACTAGCAGTAGAGAAGGAACAACCATAGCTCTAATATCATAGTATAAATGTTTCCTTTTTCATTGGTAGATTCAAAATAGCTTTAAAGAATGATCCCTGGATTATCAGTGTGTATTCCACTGAGAGAGGAATGAATTCCCATGGAGGAATTATAAAGTGGCAGAAGCAGAATAGAATCTACATAGCTTTTGCATCCTATTGTGTGTGTTAACCACTAAACCCCTTTACCACAAGGGCCCTTTTTTTGATAGGGGGTTCAAGAGGACAAACTTAAAACTATGTAAGTTTTGCATTGCCTTTAGAAACTTGGATATTTGTACTGTAGTTCTTTTGTTGAAAGAAAATAAGTTCAAAATTAGTGTATAGATTAGAGTTTGGGCAGTAGTAAGCTGTAAGAGTAACTAATACACAATTAAAATTAAAAATTATAGTCCAAACATATTAGCAATATGTTACTGAAGTTTTACGCAAATGAGTAATAATATGGATTTCAGAGGATGCAGAAATAAAAGCATGTCTTGTCAAACTTCGTATTGATAGACTTCTGTCTATTACCACAAATAGGGCCCTTTTACTGCTCAGATGTAGGTCTCAAGCTTCAGATGTAGGTCTCAAGCTTTTGTGCAAAGTGGTTTTTTCTTCCTTTCCTTTCTTGTAGGAACTGTATTTCCTGAGGAAAAATGTCGAATAGGCAAAGAAGAATCTTCTAGTGGTGTTCTTATCTCTTCTGCACAAACTGCACTTTGTGAAGGGGCTTTAGCATTTTGAACGAATGGAAGTAAACTGGTAAATACATCCCAGGACTGTATCCATCTCTACAGCTTTTTTAGCTGATGCCTGGCCCAAGAGCTGCTTCATTCCTGCAAATTGTGTGGAACCCTAGAGTGATAGTATGGAGAAGCATAGGGGCTCCTTCAGTTTGGTACATCTAGAGCTAAATCTGCCCCCACTGGATTCAGAAGTAAAACGTCTGATGGTTGAAGCAAAACCAGAATTTTTTCCCTATTTCTGCACATCAGCCATGGAAGCCTCATTAGGGCTGGAAAAAGGGGTTTTGTGATCCACATTCCACTTGTGCATGTGGACGTGTATCTGCCATTTAGACTGAGCACACTCATATAGAAAATATTTTAGGGGGAATTTTGACTTCCATGCTATTTCTGAAGTGCGTTTTGAACGGGTGAGTTTATATAAATACTGCGTAACAGTGATAGCCTCCAAACTTCAAGGTTGCTTTATTTATTGCGGTGACTCAGGGAGGCTGTTGGCAACCGAGCGGCAGCTCTGCAGCACTGGGGGCTGTGGGCGGGCGGCGGAGTGTTCTAAATACATCACACACAAACTTTCCGAAAAAGTCAAAATGCTATTTCCCTAATTGAATACAGTTTTATTCCTTCTGCCGCGGGGTTTTGGGACTCCCTCTAGTGGGAAGTTTTAGCGTTAGGAGCTTTTGCTGTGCTGCGAGTTCCACAGCCGAGAGACAAGATGGCTGCGAGAGCCTCCGGAGCTGGAGCTCCTCCCGCGCTTGGGGCCGAGCTTTTGCCGAGAAGTTGAGAGAAAAGTTAACACCCGCTACGCCCGAGCGCCGAGGCTCTGGCAGGGCTCGCTCCTTGGGAGGCGACTGCTGCCTTTGCTTCAGCCAGCGCTTCTCAGGGCGCTGCCGGGAGCCGCTCCCCGCTGCCCCCTCAGCGAGCCCCGGGCAGGCCGGGGGTGTTTCCCCGGCCCGAGCCTCCCCCTTCTGTTGAGGGGGCAGCGGGGAGCGGCTCCCGGCAGCGCCCTGAGAAGCGCT
>JAHLSL010000067.1:3892589-3908852 GCA_025920805.1 Petroica traversi
AAAAAAAACCAACAAAAAACAAAATCAGACTATTCTTCAGTATAATACTGCAGTGTTACACAGAAGAGATGGGATATGTTTAGTGTTTTTAAATATACTTAAGGTGAAATATGAGATTCTTTATATATTTATGCTGTGATCCAGAGGTAGCATCTGAGCTCACCTGCGTATTGAGGAACATCACTCTTGAGGTATAGACTGAAACCATGGAAAAATGCTCAGCCCCCAGCCAGACTTAGGCCATTGAGGCTGAACCCCACCTCTGGAGACAGCACTGCTCAGGGTACAGGAGCTTCAGGAGGCAAAACAGAACCAAAAGCATCCATGAATTGAAGTGAACGTGTTAGAGCTGTTGATATAAGTCTATTGTTCATGAGACTTCATGATCCAGGGTCTTAAAACAAGATCAAAAAGAAAAGTCATCAACCCCAAATTTCTCAATTGCTTTTAATTAGAGGAATGGACTGTTTGAATCCTTATAGGGGCTGAGAGCAGCTGAGTCTGTCATTGGGGCACTCCAGTAAAGCCCTGCCTTAACTGGTACCTAATTCTGTGGGTACCTAAGGACCTAAATTTAGTCTGCATGTATTTCTGCATTCAGTAGTTTGGAAACAGAATATAAGGGAAAATATTCCAATGTGGTTTTCTTATATTTGGGATGAGTGCCATAGCCACAGGTTATGAAGTCTATTCCTCTTCTTCCTTACTAGCATTATTGCATTATTTTTTATAAAACTGTGGCCATGTTGATTCCAGAAATTGAGAGAGATCCATGCCTGAGTGCTCAAGGCAGCAGGCACTGGGAACGGGGTGTGAGTGCTGGCTCCAGGTTGAATTTGGGGCTCCTGTTTCCATGGGGTATTCCAAATGTCTGTTTCTTCTGCAGCTCCTCACATGTATGGTTTCCTTCAGAAGCATGTGTGGTTTTTCTTCCCTTTCCCTTTACTCCTGGCATGAGTAACCTGAGGGCCTACCTTGGAGCAGGAAATTCCAGGAGGGGGAAGGCCACCTACTATGTGTTACAATAGCCAAGTGACTGACAGACTGCCATTTAACTTCTCATGCTGTCAGCTTTAAAGAGAAACCCTCCTGTCAGCAGAATTTTGCTTTAAAATCAAATCACTTCCTGATTTACCAAGAGACAACAGGAAAAAGAGTAATCTGAAATACTGTAAAATACTCCAAATTCTAACGAAAATAAAATTTTGTATAAGCACTGACCTTTTTGTCGTATTTAACTAAAAGAAAATGCAAATTTCTCTATCATATTATTGATTCTGAAAAGTAAAAAAAAATGAATGTTTTAACTATTAACCCATGTGCTCATATGCACAACATTTGCCTTATGATAAGCCCAGTCTTTGGTAATATTTGCTATTTTTGTGATTCATCAGTCTAGAGAACTTTCAGGGCAAGTTAATTATCTAGTGTGAAGGTGGTGGCTTTCTGTTACTGCTTTATATGCTATTTTACTTTATTGTTGGATTATCTGAATTTTTCTATGAAAAATATAGATGTAAATTGCAGTCCAAATATTTTTGTGCAAAAAATACCCATTGGATGTTTTATTTTAATGCAAATAAAATTAATTGGTATCACCCCAACTGAGCTTGGTCATAGTGCCTATGGAAGCAGAGGCTATTCCTTAGGGCTTTGGCTGCTTTGTGGTTGGAACACCGTATTTGAGTTGGATTTCTTGTAAAATTTAGAATGCATCCTTATCTGCTGGGTGATAAAGCCCTCTTGGGAATTAATTTTTTTCTTAGCATGATTACTCTTTATTTTATCCAAATTCACATAACTAAAATTAAAATTTGGACCACCCCAACCATTTCCTTTTGTTTTGCCGCCAACAAAAGAGCATTTTTTTCATTCCTTGTCCAAATTGTTAAGGTGCCCCTGAGGACCTTTGTTTACAGTGTCTTCTCATTCTTTTTTTTCCTTGACATTCTCCCCTCCCTCCAGCAGTGAGATACTAATTAAAGAGAGGACACAGTGACCCTGGGTTGTTTAGAAGTCACAAGGGAGTGGTGGTGGCACAATGACAAAACCATCCCTGCAGGAAGTAATCAGGCTGGAGACCTAGCACAATACTCACTTCCATCACCTCAAAAATCCTTTCAATTTGGAGATCCATCCCAGAAGCAGATTTATTTTCCCTTTAATAAAGTATCTTCATTACAAACAAAGTCTCTGTATCTCTGTGTGTCAGTCTGTTTAACAGGGTTGTTATACAAGTACTGTTTTTCTTAAACAATTACTGAAAAATATTTCTCTAACAGAGTTTGTAAAGTAAAAGTATTAAGAATAGCGTTAGACAACATCTTTACATTTATGTTTAATTTCAAGGAAAAAGTATTCAGTTATCTTTATATCACCCAGCAGGATTATGGTCTTATCAGGTATATAGGAATTTTGCAATTTTATGATGGCTATTATTACTTAATTACTAGCTCATCGAGACTTGCGGTGTTTTACGAGCACCTAGCAACAGAGACATCCAGGATTCGTTCCCCACGGGGTTTTGTAAACTGGACCAAAAAGTCACTTTGGATTGACACCTGTGAAAACAAGGTTTGTGTTTATCCAGAGCACTGGGCCGCAGGGCATTTCCCGCGCAAGGTGACGGCTGGGCCTGCAGCGCGTGCTGGGGCTCTGCTCTGTGCAGAGCTGCGCTGGCAGAGCCACGGAGGCTCTGCTGGAATGTCACTGCAGCCACTCAGAGAAACTAGCAGGCTCCAGGCCTAGCCCTCAGTCTTCTGCGTTATCTGTACCCTCTTATCTTGTACCGTAAAAGAATCCAGCTGATTTCAGTAGCTCTCCTCTTGGGCTGGCCTGTGCAAATGGGATTGCAGCATTGAAGTTAGCAACATGATACCCATCATTCCTGTTGAATACATGGGGAAAAAAAATCCCACTGTCTGGGACCTGGATCAGACTGCAGACAACATGCACTTTAAAATTCATAATTAAGGGGTTTTTTGATTTTTATCTTTATGGATTTCTTTTTCCAATTAAGAACAAAATTAGCTAAGAGAAACATTTAGAAGAGTCCTGTTTGAGGCAGGGAAGAGAACACCATTGTGTCTTATTCCGCAGCCTGAACAGAACAGTGTCTTAAAAGTAATCTCTTAACTGTGGTTTTGTCTGTTTGGTTTTTTAACTAAGTATTCTTGGAATAACTACAAGTTTTAGTATGCCTCTTTCTCTGGGTATTAATCTCTGCAACAAGTTTTACACTTAACAATTAAACATTGTGTCTTTAGCCCAATTTAAAGTTTTAAGTGTAACCCAAGTATGGTAGACATGGATCCACTGGGTCATTCGGTTCCACACATTTAACATGCCTTTCACTTTCAAGTAAAGGGGTGTAAAACATGTAAGAAAGAAAAAAAAAAAGCAGTGTATACATATTTACAATTATTTTGCAAAATCTTTGATTATACCAGTCAGAACGATCCTGATCAAATGTAAGGTTTTCTCTAAGAGTATCTATATTCTAGATAGTAGGCACCAGAATTTTGATAGCATTTGTTCTGTCAACTCTTTTTTTTTTTTTTTTCCATTCTTACTTTCTAATGACCTATTGATGCCTGAAAAACTAAGGTGCTGTCTGTTTAGATTGGCTTGTAGCCTTGCATCTTCAGGAAGGCACTGTGCCCCAACACCTAAAACATTATGCCCTTCCCTGCATTAACTCCATGACACTTCACACCTACCCGGAGTGTGAGCTGGCTGTGTAACCAGAGATCCACAAAGTTATTGCTGTCTGGGCAACAGGAAAGAGCTGAGAGTATCGAATACTATCAAAACGTAGCACCGTGGCCAGATCTGTGCCTGGTGGGACTCTTTGGCTGTGCACATGTGACCCAGGTCAGCACACACGAGCTGCATTGCTGCTGCTGAGGCAGAGTGCACAGTGCAGGGCTTGCAATTGTGGAGGCAGAGGGTACCTGGAGCTCCTGGCGGCTTCCTGCACTGGTGCCCTGTTCGCTGAGTGGCAGCAGTGTCACAGCCCTGCAGCCAGGCGGGGTTTCTGGCACTGCTCAAGGAGCAGGCTCAGTGTGGCTGACACAGCAGGCACTGCCCTGGGCAGAGCAGTGGTGACCAGCATCCTCCCAGGTGTTGGCTTTTGGCTGCCCGGGCATTTGGATCATTTGTGGGAGGCAAAGGCAGGCGTGAATGTAGTGACTGTCCACAGGAAAGAGCCTGTTTATAGTGAGACATTGACCTTTTGCGAGGTTGCAATAGAATGGAGGCAAAAATGGACTAAAAATTGCATCTATTTGGGTAATCTTCAGTTCCAGAGCAGACAGGTCTTTGAGACTTTGATGAGGCATAGATGTTGCTGGACTGAAGTTGTCATCTCTCAAAAACTTGGAAAAAAGGTGACATGCAGTTTGTTTTTTAAGTAACCTTTACCAAGGAGAGCCCATTTGTACCAGGTTTTCACTGCATCATAGTATGCAGCTCATGCAACTTTGATCCAGCACAGAGTTTACTTGAATTTTATTTAATATTTCAGAGAATCACAGCATCGATTCCAGCCAAAACGTGCCAGCCAGTGTTCTTGACATTGCTGTTGCTTATTGCACTGCCCATTTGACTGAATTGTTATTGTTCAGATTCCTTTCTGGTTTTGTAATGGCTGCATTTCACATTAAAGTTCAATGGTTTAATTAAGGAAATGACTGAATAGGAAGTTACTGTAACCATGATTTCAGCTGTTGAAGAAAGATTTGCCCTGCACGTGAGGAAATTTGTGAACCTAAGCTTTTTGTTAAATGTGCAGCATCTCCACATTTTTTTTTAAACCACTGACATTCAGATTAATAAATCACACAATTTTCCTTCTCTTTGTCAAGGTTTATTAGTTTGTTCCCAAGCACATAGTATAGCACAGTGTCTTTCACTGAAGCATGGTTTTAAACAGAGATTATTTCCTTTGCAAGTTTCTTTGAGATTTGAAGGCAAAACTAAGGACATTCTGTGTTTGCAAATGTCTCTCAAAATGAGTACATTTATGTGCAGCTACGTAAACCCCGGAGTAACTGCTTGCTTTCAGTTTTGAGGCTGGTCAGGGCTCTGCAGTCAGTTGCATCTTGATGTTGCTGTTCCCTCAGCAGTTGGGTGGGATTTAGAAGTTCTGCCTCTTTTCCCAGGTCTAGCCAATCCTGTTACATGTTACAGCTGCTCTCTACATCAGAACATTAACAAAATCTATATATGTTTATCTACATATTTAAACTGCATCCATTTTCTTTTCCACTTCATAGCACACCTTAGTAAAGCAGTGGATTCAGTCCCGCTAAGGAGTGTGGTAATGTCAGCTTTGGAGGGTGGGATAAGTGGCTGGCATGGATGTGGAGAGGGAATGCTATGGCAGGGAGAGACGTCTTTTAAGTCAGGTCTGCTACAAATGAGTCTCAGTGAAGAAAAGGAGCTCACATGCATTCAGGTAGTCCCAAGTCCCCATTCTGCCAAATGTGTGTTTATTTGTTTGATCAACTACTAAATAATTACAATGGTGCAGTAAATAGTATAAGTGCTATCTGTCTTCTGAAATCTGGAGTTTCTCAGCTTGAAGATGCAGGGTTTCCCTCCCCCCCCATGTTTACTTTATGGTTTACAGTTCATGAAAGAAGCAAGAAGGAGTCCAGCATGAACTGAGATCTGTAGGTAGATACCATAAAATAATTTCCATTGTAGGGTGAGCTGCCTAGCAGGCAGTCGACAGTGTCAGTCAAGAACTAGCTGGTGGTTAATGAAAGGCACATTGCCTGGCTGCTTTAGCATTTTAACAAAGGAATTCTAGCACAGTTTTGATTCAACTTGAATTTTATCAGCCAAACATAATAGAAAATCAGTAATTAGACAATTTTGAGTATTTAAACCAACTGTAGTTGAGGAATCTAAAATATAGATTGTAAGAGGTTGTACTATTTTAAATGGAAATGTTATGGTAATACATTCTAGAATTAACCTTTTAGTTAATTTAAGACTGTCTTTTGTTTTGTTAAAAAATTAAAGGTCGTCTACACTGGTGACATTTCAAAGATGTAACCTGATTTTTTTAGAGGAAATAAACAGATTTTTTCTGTATCCTACAATGGCATTAGTAAAAACTACAGCAAGGAAGCTCAACATGAGTTGTTTTTTATGATTCTGCTTAGGCTGATTTGTGGCCAGGTACTGCATACTTTGATAGAAAATATGTAATATGATTGTTTAATTTTTTTAATGAAGATGCAAACTGGACTGTATTTTGCAGTTTAAGTAATTTACATCTCAAAGACTTAGCTTCTCCTATTTTTCTTTTCATTCTGTGAGAATGAAGAAAGAAAAATGTGGTCAAATCTGTCAGTGAAACCAATGCTTAACCCACTGAATATAGTCACCGAGGGATTAATGCAGCTCTTGTCTTTTTTTCACTCTGGCTTAGTTCCTGCAAAATCATGTGCCTACATGATTTACACCCATGAACTGTCATGCTGTATGTCATCGCTAGGAAAAAAAGGTTTTTTCTATCTCAAGTTACCAAATACTGAATCAGATTTAAGAAAGTCAAAGACCTCATAGTGTCAGAAAAAGTTAGGAGTTAGTTACTGGTAGCAGGAGCAGCTCAAGTTAGTATTACAACATAAGGATTTCTCTTTACTCATACCCCTTGTCATTACATTTGTAGTTGAGTCCAGAGCACTCCTTTTTCTCTGGGGATTGTCACTTCCATACATGCAAGCACAGAGATAATGGTGTGCATACACAGTCTGAGGCACTGTTGGAAACAACCCTTCTGTGGGATGAAGTAGCAACTTCAGTGGAAATATAATGAACAAACGGGTTAAAATGGAAGCATTTAGGCATGTTTAGATTTTCAACTTTCATGTCTTTTAAGTGATGTCTGTAATTCTGATGAAAATTCTTCTTGAGTTTTGAAACAGTGGGCTCTACTCAGAAAACAATCTAAAATTCCTTGGATGCAAAATGTATTTTTTCACTTAGTGCAGAATGTGATTTATATAACATCTCAGCTGACATGATCTGACATGTTTTTATGAATTCCTTTGCAAGGCAAAAGTGCCTCTAGTTGCAATTTATAGTAATGAGACTGTCTGCTGTAGAGTAACTGATTACAATGAAGGTATAAGGAGCAGGCATGTTTGCCTTTCCAAGTCATTACCCTTTCCTTGCTCCTGGAGTACCTAAGCCTGGGTTCTGGAGCAGTGGTATCTTAGGTCTCCTAAAGCATTCTGTTTGTCCAAACACATTTTTGTGTACTTCACCAAATATAGTCAGATGGTATTTTGGACTGGAGTTCAGCTAATTGGGTTAAATACTATATCTGACAGATAAATTCAAAAAATACTACAAAACTCCACCTGTAATTATGTAAATAAATATTTACATGAGAACTTTTCAATGATCTTTAGAATAGTGAATGGTAAATTGTGTCTTAGGGTAAAAAGCAATATTATGATAGTGCCCAGTTTTTCATTAAGTAATTATGGATTATATTAGGGGACAAGTGGACCAGGTCCTGAAGTAGGCAGTTGTTTACATGTGGTTTTGATGGCTAAGTAGCCAAAGCCTGATGTGTATGCCTGGACATGTATTCAGAGTTTCATGTTAATATACTACTGAGAAAATTATCTAAATTTAACTCCTGCTAGAAGAAGATAATCTATTTCCTTCTAGTCAGTACTCATAGAAAGTTCCCGTAGCCATTTGCTGAAATAATTTTTGTCTTAGAGCCCCATTCTGCAAACACAGCTGGGAGTTTTGCTCTTCTGAGAAATGAGTGTAGCAAGCTGTACTTGCAAGCACAGAAACATTGTGAAGATCTGGTCCCTGGGGAGCTTAGTGCAAAATTCTTTTTGAACATCCCAGAATGGAGAAAATTCTGACTATGCAGAGCCTCTGACAGAAGCTGCCACAGTGGAAGATAGGAGGAGGTGTTGCCAAGGCAGTGAAGAACTTCAAAGAACATTGGAACTAGGGGCGAAAGTTCAGCCTAATTCTTGTGTTATCTGAACTCACTCACCCACCTCGCTTGCAGCGCATCTGCATGACATGTTTGGGGTCTGATTGTTGCAATAACTTCACTTTTCTGGAATAGGAATGGAAATGTATTGTTAAAGAAATGGTTATCAGTGACAATGTTTCAAGTAAAATTCCATGAGGGAGGCCTAGACTGAGTGAAGCCACCCAGCCTCCTCCCACCTTCCCTCCTTGCCTTCCCCCGGCTCTGTGCTCCTGCCACTTAACTTGTGGTCTCATCAGACACCTCAGGGACCCAGCTGAACTCCCTGCCATGGCAGAAAGAAAAGCTGCTGGGTTAGTGACTTGAATCAGTAAGCAAAAGGAAAGTGGATTAAGCAAAGAGCTCATAACCATGAAGCTCAGAGCAGGAGGGCGAAAGTAGCAGAAGCTTTCTTCCTTTTCAGCATTAAATATATTGAGGAATAAACTCAGTAAATCACAAAAGCGCAGTGTAAGTGCTTTCATTCTGGGTGAAATCTGGGACCTGCTGGTAAATCTTCTATTGATCAGACCAGGATTTCATTCCAGGTTTTATCTTTGATTTATGTGCATTGATATTCGTGAACAGACCTTTGAAATATGGCTGTGCAGTGTCTGATAAATACTTTGAATCCAACTCAAGAAAATGTGTTGAAAACAAGTCTAAGAATCTATTTACCTAAATAAATGTAAAACCTAATTATGATGCAACAAAATATTTTCCCACCATGATTTGTGCCGCTGCCAGCCCATGACACTTAGTATGGAACATTAGTAAATAAGTCTGTGAGTTACTCCCTGAAATAAATTGTCCTAGCCATCTTGATTAATTTACTGATTACTGAACATAAATATTCAGATCATATCTGAATTTAAAATTACAGAAACTCAAATGCTGATGGTGAAGACACAGACTTGGGCTAGCAGTGCAGTTGGTTGCTAGTTTAGCTCAGAGCAGAAGTGGCAGAAACCCCCTGTTTGCAGCTGATGGATAGTCAGGGTGTCAGAAGATGGCTTTGGTGTCTGTGGTGCAGCAGCCACACCCTACACTTTCAGGATCCTATAGCCCTTGGGGGAAGGGCTGCATCAGCAGGAGCTACACCCTTCTGTCACCTCTGAGAGTGGACTCTGCATGTTACTGGGGCATGGGGAACCTTCCAATGCCAATGCTGAGTGTCTTGATGGCCAGGATGCTGAGGCCTTTCATTGCCATGACCATGAGTCAGATGACCTTTATGAGCACTGAATTTACATGGGAGGAAGAATTTTCTTATTCTGAAGATATATCTGTTGATAACTTTGTTCTGTGCTATATTGATGTTGTGGAGGTACTGCAGATGTAGAAAGTACACAATTTCAAAACTCAGAGGGGTAGAGTGTGTACTTTTAGAGGAAAAATGTAATTTACAGGTTCTTTGGCAAACTGAAATACATAATGCCCCTCAGAGATGGAAGCTATTCCAGGTACTTCAGGAACAATTCTATCAAGGTTTATGTGGATATTTTTGTTTTAAAGATATTGAAAATGAGATAAGATTAAGGCTCATTATTGAACGTTTGCTTAACTTCTGACACATGACTTTGTTTCTTCACTTTGTACTCTAAATGAGGTCATTAAAATCAGATTGTGCATTATAAACAAACCTCTTTCTGTTTATAGGTGATTATAAAACAAACATGGAAGGTAAAGGCTATAATTTTGAAACAGATAAAATTTATATGCCCCTTTGAAATCTATATGTGAATTAGTTTCTCACACTCCAGCCGAGATGATGTAAATGGACCCTGGAGAGCCAGTACAGTGTTGATGGTGTACTCAGGGGAGTTGGAGCACTGCAAAGACATTTGCAGGTCAGAAATGAGGTTAATTGACAGGGAAGTGTGTGAGGACAGGAAAAATTTGCACAGTGCTTGTCAGTGGGTAGAGCTGTCAGTTCTTCACTTGACTACGAGTATTTGTCGAACAAACACGACAGGACTTCGTTTCAGGGAAAGGAACAAAAAAGCAAGAAGAGTCATCTTAGGCCAACAGCTTTGGAAAGAGTGGTGTTTTGTGGTTTTGTTCCCAGGTATCCACATGTATGCACTGACTGTACACAGTCCCCATGTGGCTCGTTGCTGCTGCTGCTGTGCCTGCTGCCTGCAGCAGAGCTCTGCAGAACAGGACCTGCTCTGGCTTTTCCTCAGGTATTCTCCAAGCCCATGCCTGAGTGTACAAGCCTGATTCTGCACTAGTGATGACAACTCCTTCTTTTTGGTGTATCATATCATACATACATGGCTTTCTCTGTCTCCTTATTTTTTTTTCATGTGTGTTATGATTCCTGCCTGCTCCTGGTTGCATTAGTTCAAAATCTGCTTACGATGCAAATAGTGCCTGTTTCACTCAATGCTTCAAAGTATATATCCCTATTTATAGATGTTTAAAGACCAGGCAAGATGCTGATTTTTTTTTTCCTATGGCAGCAGTGCACTGACAAATCTGAAGCTATTTTTTTGCCTTAGATACCAAGAAAATAACACACAAAGGAATAAAATTCATGTCTGGCCGATTTGTGGCCACACTTTCCACTATAACCATTGTACAGTGATTTGTCTTTTCATTGTCATTAACTGTTCTCAATCTTTAAAGATATTTTAATTGTAGGAGTCTTTTAATTTCTTTTCTTCCTTATTTCTAAAATTCTCATAAAATAGTAGCCATTCAAGCCTGGTCAATATGGTGAATAATGTCATCCAAGAAAACCCAGCACACCAAAACTGAACATTTTGTGGCTAGAAAGAGCCTCTTTTCTGTTTAAAAACCTGAATTTATAACCCTGCTTTAAAACCCCACGAACTGAAGTTTTAGAAAAAATGTTTGTATATTTCCAGATTTTGCTTAATCTTTTATTAATGCCTGTATTAAAATGTAAATATATAAATAGCTGCATGGAATATTTTTTCCTAGAAATGCTTAGCAAATATTTTTCCTTTCTTCCTCTATTGTTCCATAAATTTATTCTGCACAAAATATAAAAATACACAGTCAAAAAAGCATGTCAAAAGAGTAAGCTATTCTTAGTAGTCTCTGTTAAAAATAAATATGATTCAATATAATGCTGATGAACTTCCTACATAGCTAATAACAAAGCAGAAAAAGCAATATGCTTCATCACTTTGGACAGACTTTATTATTTTATTCTGCAATACATTCAGCAACTGTTTACACACTTTGACTGCTTTATAGTTTCAGACAAATGTCTGGCAACATTATCAGGCTAATGGCAGAAACGAGATCTTTAGGAGTCATTTCAGTTCATTCCACAAATGAGGCTTGTATTTTGTTCTGTATTTTAATTACTGATTATGAGCAGCCTCTTTAAATTTCTCTTACATAGTAATCCTTTACAGTAATTATGTTTCATACTTGTGCTTCCCAGAATATACAGGGTATATTTAGGAAGGGGATTTGTTTGACAGTGGAAATGTTTCTATAAAGAAGTATCTTGTCATGTCTTTCAAATAATAAATAGTGCTTTCCATAATATAAAATGCTGGCATGGCATTAACAGGAGATTGTGTTGCTCACTATGTTCATATTCTTAATACCAGTCATCAGTGAAGGAATGGCAACAATTATGTATAATTGTGCAATTTATATTAAGTGTCTTTCCAAGAACATTTAAGGAAGCATGGGAGGAATGAACAGCAATCCAAAATGAATAGGAGTCAAAGCATGTCACTGGAGGTACAACCCCAGTGGCCACAGCAGACGCATTCTGTGAGCACTGCAGGGAGCAGAGGACTGCTCTTTTGTCACAGTGAGCTGCTGGATTTAAGAGAAAAACCTCTACAGTAGGTGATGGGAAAATCAGAGACAGGTTGGAGGACTCCCAGAGAGAATGAGCTGATATGTTCAGATAAAAAAAATCTATTACAGTGGCTGTGCACATTTATTTTATGAGTGATAATATGGCATTTTTTTTTCATATTCTAGTGTAGAGTATAAGTAATTTGGTACTTTGGTACCAGTATTTGAAATAGTACAGCTGGAACAGATTATTTGATTTCCCTTTTTGCATCATCATGGAGATTTTTTTCTTACTGTTGAATATATTAATGTGATTGTTTTGAAGACTGCATCTTAAACAACAGCTTTCATTGTGCATGCAGATTCTCACTCTTAGCAGATCATATACTTCTGCAGAAGTAATTGTCTCATAATAGTTTTCTTTTTCTAATAAAAAAAATTTACAGGAGATTTTTTATATAAAGTGTTTGGGATGTTCACAAAATTACTTTGTCCTTTTTCTACTGACCTCTCCTCATCCTCACTTAGCAAGATACAGATTTTTTTCATTATCTGCATACTGGGAATACTTAAATAAAAACAATTAGTTATGAGATAACTTATCTCTAAAGGAGCTTCCCATGTAATGAAGTTTACTCTGTTCCTTTGGCTGTTAGAAATTCTTTTCCTGCTTTCAGTTCTAATAGATGAATTTAAGCCAAAAATTAAAAAATCTGCTTCTTTATGATACTCAGCTTCTCATATCCCTTTATTAACACTTTACAGGAAATGCTTAATATCTCTCAAAGTTCAGCCCTGCATTGTGTTTCCTTGGCTTGCATAGGATGTTTAAAAGTATTTTTGCATTGTTGTGGCTCAGCTTCCTGCCTACTCTGGTTTCTATCTTTCTCCATATGGGTGTGGTGAGAGGATGGATGCTCAGGGAACTGAGTGTTGAGGCAAGTCTCCTTGACACCCTCAAGGAGAGGAAATGAGATGCCCACGGTCACTTTTCCACTAGTGGGTTTTCAGAAGGCCTTGAAGCGATCAGGAGAGCAGAGCTGTGAGGAAACTCAGGAGATCCAGCTTGGACTCACAAGGGTTTGCAATAGACTGTGAGTTTCTGTTTAAAGCAGATCCAGGGCTGAGAGACCATCTGTCCTACAGAGGCTCTGAATGCCCTGGGGGGAAATAGCTACTTTGGTTGAATTTTGAGATAAGTAAGGGAAGTCATGAATTTGATTTAGAACAGGAATGGTAAAGTAGCAGCTTAAATGCATAGAACTGTTTTTAAAATAATGGCTTCATTTTGCCAGTCTACTATTTGTTAAGATTGATAAACATTACTGGAAAAATTCTTGAGTACTTTCAGTTGTCTCCAGGTTTCCGGACAAGTCTTGCTGTATTTACGCTGTCTCTCTGCAAACTTACAAGCAAATAAACAAAACAGAACATGTAAATTGCTACATTGTATTTCCAAAATGCACCAGAGCTACTCATAAGTTTTACTTTTTTTTCCTGAATAAGCAACTCTGGGTAATTTAAAGAAGCTCTGAATGATTTATAGAGGCACTCTTAGACCCTGTGGTCACCTTTTTCCCTCAGGATCAAAATGAATTGCTCATTCATAACTGCAAGCAGCAATATGCCTGGCTACCTGCAAGTCTGTTCACACCTGTTGTGTGCAGTTCATAACAAAGTCCTTGAAAATATGATTTTTATGATCACATTTGTATACATTTTGTAGATTAGGCATCTCAGTTTTGGCACTGCTAAGTCAGTAAGGCTGAGACTGTTCTTTGCAAACAAGACATGCTTCTTGCATCTCGGAAAATATGTAGGAATACTGTTGTCAGTACTTGAACTGATACATCACTGCACAAGTACTGAAAAGTCCAGGCACTTATCTTGAGCTTTATCAACGAGATCTCAAATACAGGGATTAACAAAGAAATAATTTTGCCTATGTACTGGAGTAAGAACAAAGCAGCTTTTTCATAGGAGCATAGCTTCAGATTGGAAGGGACCTCCAGGGATCTCTAGTCCAACCTCCAGCCTGAAGCAGCATCAGGAAAAAGATCAGGTCGGGTTCCTTTGGGCTGTGTGCATTCTGGTCTTGAAAATGCTCCAGAATGGAGAGTGCACAGTCTCTCAGAGCAACGTCTGGCTGTCCTAATGTCCAGTCAGAAATTCTCTTATTTCAATTTAGCTCTTCTGTCCCTTTCTCTCCAGACACACTGCTGTAAGGAGTCTGGCTCTGTATTCTTGATAATGTTGACAAATCTATTGCAAGGCAGCTATTTCCCTGTTTGAGACAGAAATGGAGACAGATTACTCAAGCCTTTTAAAAAGAACAGATAATGTTGATAGACACATTAGCACTTAGGAAATTACATCAAGTTTTCTTCCCAGAAAATTCTGTAATGAGTTTTTCCTGAACAAAAATAAATAATTAGATACTGTTAGGTTGTGATCTAGTAGATGTTTATAGGATTATATTTGTTGTTATGTGTTTTCTTAATATGTTAGGAAAGAGAGTACTGGTAACTGAGAGAAATGTGCCACGTACTGAATCTAAGAGAGGGAAATCGTGTCCAAATCACGGGTAAAGCCTTGGGGCATGTGACAGCAGAGAGGGCAAGACAGCAGCGTTTCAGATCCTGCTTTGGAATATTCTTGAGAGCCTTCCCCGGTATGACAGTGACTGAGACCAAATCGAGCATATAGTGTTTACATCCTTCCAGCCTCTTCCCTGGGGGATGGGGCAGGAAGAGGAGAGGGAAGGAAGCAAGGGATGATTGATGGCTTTAGAAAAGCTTTTCCCTGCGAGGGGAAGGTGTGGTCACTATATACATCTCAGCTAACAAAGCCCTCCCGTAGGTGGAGCAGATGTAGGCTTTGTCACCCCTCTGGGGTGACAGCAACGCTGTCCAGAAAATATTTTTCTGTTTTTCAGTTGGGAACTGAAATCTGAGCAGAAGTAGCCTGTCACTGTTCCAGTTTGTACTGCTTTAAGACAGTGCTTCAGCACTGAGTCTGATTGTGACCTCTGTGACCAAGGGGCTGGAGTAAGGCTGGAGCACAGATCGACTGCTGAGTGTGGTACATCTCAGGAGGGCATGAGCACACAGCTACATTTCTGTCAAATTAAGCCACAGGTACATGAACGTATTAAGCCAATAGAATCTCATACTGCTGCCAAAACAAGCACTCATACCCACCCTCTTGCCCCTGCCTATTTTTTCTCTCCTACATTACACTGGCACAGGCAGCAGCACAGCCACATGCTGAACACAGCAAAGGAAATGATCTGGAAGAAAATTAGCCTGATCAGAGGGGGGGGAAAAAAAAGAAAAAGGTTTCACCCAGAATCAATTGCTGAACTGTTGCTTTTCCAGCATTGATGCCAACGGATGTTGCTGTGAAGCAGGCATGGGGCCTTAACCAGACCAGGGAATCTGAATTTATCCTAGTATTATGCCTCTGTGCTAGCTTTATGCCAGCAGTGGGAATATGAATGTTCCATGATTCAGAATGAAGTTAGGATGGTACAGACAGACAGTACCTGACCTGACATAAAGTCTGCTGGTACAAACTTAGTCCATCAAATGTTTTCCAGTGCCAGTGATCACCACGTGGCTGCAGTGCTTTCCATCCAGTGCTAGCAGACATTAAAAGTGTATTATCAAATCAAGGCCAAACTGAAAGAGATCCATTTTAGGACTTGAAAGAGGGAAAAAAAGGAAAGTTATGCAGAATGTAGTTCTGCCAAGTGCTCTCCTATAGTTGGCTGTATTCAGATGAGCTCTGATCTGTAGTAGTAATGTATTAGGGTACCAAAATACTTCGAGATTTTTTCTAGAGAAGTGAGTTACTAAAGATTATATATTTTAAAAGATACTAGCATTGTCATAATTGGCCTTTCAGTAATGAACTACCTGGCAATTTTCTGTTTCTTCCCAGCTGTTTCCCATGGCCATGTTCGGGCGTATGGGATTGGGCCACCGTATTGTCAGAAAGAGGAAGAGAAACCAAAAGGTGCTTGATGATGCATGTCCGTGACAGAGGTTCTTCTTCAGTGTCACTGATCAGTGGCCTGACAGAGCTATAGCTCTGGACTTTCTTAGAAACTAGATTGTCAACATCAGTGGGTAATATAAATATAGTAATGTAAACAGTGCAGACTACTAGCGAGTGAAGTTGGGAACTCCTTGTCTGCGTGGGTCCCAGTCTTACAGCCTAAAAACCGTAACGTTTCCTAGGCCTAAATTTCGTGAAGAAACTTAGGATTTCCTCTCGCTTCCCAAATGCTGCCTTGAGGCACCGGAGAGGGCTGTGACCGGATGTTCCTCCCCCTCCCCATCGCTAGTCAAGACAAACTTGGGAGAGTTAAAGCCCGCGGTGTCGATGGGCTCGGAGCGCTCGGCCCCGCGGTCGGGGTGTTCCCGGAGCGCGGCGGTGCCTGTGCAGCG